>VZRI01011492.1:329206-432894 GCA_013397515.1 Upupa epops
CCATCTCCCTCCCGACGCCACAACCTCCCCTCCCGACCCCGACGCGGGGGCCCGCCCTCACGCTCCTCCCACCCCGCTACCCCCGCCCATCCCCGCGCCACAGGACGGCTGCGGCCGGGGACCTGCGCGCTCCGGAAACGCCACGGCGGCGGGAGCGCCTCTCACCGCCCCGGGCAACGCAGTTTGAGTTCCCCTTGTCTCCAGTCGCGCTGGGCCGAACCCAGAGAGACACAGAAGAGCCCGAACACCCGCAGCCCCTCGTGTCACTGCGGGAGGGAGGACGAACTCCTGCGTCGGGCGGTTCTCCCGGGAATCTCCGCCCCAGGCCAGCGGCCGGGGATGGCTGACGCCCGCGGGGCCCTGGGATGGAAAGAGACTCGGCCTAGCGGAGCCGGCCGCAGCTCAGTACCACGATCCTTGGGCAGAGCCCACAGAGTCCCCCCAGACGGGTCCCGACCGCTATCAGGCCGGGAGCTGGGAATGTGTGGCAGCGAGGGGGCTTTCTGCAGACACTACAACAGGAAAATAACGTCGCAGAAAAAGCAGTCACCGGCTTGGTTTTACCTTTTAACCCTGAAGCCTCACCTGTGGTTTTAATACCGCGGGTCTCTAGAAGCATGAGAAACAAACGCACAGAAAAATCCTAACAGCGGATTTAAGGAGGAAACACTACAAAGTCTTGAGAGGAAGAGGACTGTTTCGTTACCTGGATGTCAGCAGGTTTGGCCAAAACGTTTTCGGAGAGCGCTGGATGCCACTTCCACGTTTCCACCCTGCCCAGCGATCTCGGGATTCCGGGCGTCAGCCGCCAGAAGGCACAGTCAGGCTCCCTCTCGTTCCCAGACGTGGGAATAACCCTTCCTGCTGCTGCTTCTATGAAGCGCACGCGGCTGCGGGCTCTCTGGGGATGTGTCTGGGCTGGTTTGGGATGCTTCTTCTCGCTCACAAGGCCTCCAGCGCCTGATGTTCAGTGGCCACAGTCAGCAGTTAGCCTCGCCAGCTGCGGCTGACCACAGCGCGCAGCCCCGGCCAGGGAAGGCAGCGAGCCCTGCCTTCGCCGGCGGCACTGCGCCCCAGGCTCATCCCGGCCCCGCCAGGGGTCTCTGCTCCGCCCAGCCGCGTCAGTCGGCACCCAGCGTTGCCCCCCGCGTCGAGGAAAGCATTAAACGGGCAAGGGAAGGGAAGGCTCCTTCTGCCTCCCGCGGAAAGCAGTCGGGGTCTCGCCTGCAAAGCCATCCTCAAAGCATGAGCACTGTCACAAACCCCTCAGCCGCAGGGGAGCACTGGCTGCTGGACACGAGAACCAGAGCGGAGCTGGTAGCAGGGCAGGTCCAGTGACAGTGACCAGAGGTTAAGTGCCGCAGCAGTAAGGCAGCTCTGAGAACAAAGATGGGCTGTGGTGAGATGAGCAGCCCAGATGAGCACAAGAACAGCTTCCTCTGTTGCCTGTGATCTGAATTAAGCACCAGACCTGAATTCGTTCTTTTCCATCCATCAGACCAGCACAGATGGGATGGAGGAGATGGCGCTGCACGTGGAGACAAGCCAACACAAGCCCCTGGTTCACTTGTGGGAGAAACGGTAGTTTGTAAGCCCAGTCTTGGAAGTTCTGAATACCTTCGTGGATTTGGGCTCTGGATCCTGCCAGCACCCAGCCCTGACAGCTGAGGCCACACAGTCCTCAGACACAAATCCCCTTTATGGTACCAGTAATTGCTGAGCATTTCAGACAAAGTGGGAGGGATTTGACGCTCAGAGGACAACCCCAGTGATGGCCAAGGGGGATTTAACAGATTCTTCTTCTTCAGGTGGTAGCCCTGCTTTGACAGGAAAAGTCCAGCCAATGAGTGTCAAAGGAGCTATGTGTCTCAAACACCCTCCTGCATGGCCTTGAGGAAGTACTCGACCCCAGCACAGCCCACATGTGACCACCAAATCCTGAATACCCAGTCTTTTCTTTGTCCCCTCTGCATGTCCAGCTGCATGCACCAACACCCCGTTCTCCCCCTCATCAGTGTAATTGATACGGCACGGGACAACCAGTACCCTAAAAGCAGCAACACGCAGCAGCTCCGTCTCACCCTCGGTGATGTCCCACAGTCTACAGGCATGCTGGAGCCCTGCTCAGTGCTATCTATCCCCACTAGCTGGTTAGCACAAACACACCAGCGCTCCTCTGCACTCACATCAAACCCCCACAGGACAGGGCCCCTCTCCCATCTCTGCGTTCCTCTGGTGCTGCAGGGCTCCTGACACAGGCAGGCCTGTTCCTCTGGTTTGTCTCTCCATAGGGCAGACTGAGTTCAAAGCTTAATCCTTAAGCAAAGTTTGGCCCAAAACTGTCCTCCTGCTTGGAGAGGTGGCAGAAGACTCCATGTACTCCTGCTCTGAGGAAGAAATGCAGTATCTCTGGTGAACGAGAAGGGAAGGAAAGACTGGAGGAAGTTTCTCCATGAAGGGGGGGTGCTAAGCGAAAAGGATAGCTGACTGTGTGGTTACCACATTCCCTAAAATACCAATCCGTTACCCAAGCAGGGTTCAGCCTCCTCAAGATGAACCTACAGATGTTGAAAACACCCACATGATCCCTCCAACAGCTGCCCAACCTCTTTCGGAGCTGGAGTGGAACATGGACAGCAGCACTGAGGCTGTGGTATCCGTCAGCTGCAGTCAGTGGCTGGGAGAGCAGCTTTTACTGTTTTGTTTGCAGATTCCTAGGCTGTGAAGGCAAAGATGGCAAAAAGCTCACACCAGCAAGAGCACCCAGCATCGGGACATGTTCTCATCCTGTACAGAAGTACTATCCTTTACCTGTTTGAACCCCAGGTTCCACTGAGCGTCCTGTAGGCACAGGGCCAGGCCATAGCTTGGTCATGATACTCCAAGACATGACTCACAAGCAGTGACTTCCAGGCTGAAGTCCACAGTTCCAGGCAGGCATGACCTCGTTTCCAAAATTCATGAGAAGACAAGAGGCAACAGTGGAGGTTTTATTTATTATTATAACAGAGGAGAGGCTGCTTCACTGATTTGTATTTACAAATCTGTTGACAAACAAAATAATATCCAGTGTCATTGATTAACCTATTTTACAGCCCTGGCAAGAAGCGTTCATGTTTAGTAACAGCAAATGCCTACCATTCAACTGACTGCATCAGCTGAGTGCAAGGGATAGCATGGGTCACCTATGTGGTGGCTGGCTGCAGGCAAAGCCTGACACAGGCACATGCATCTCCAGCACAAAGAGGGGGTAGGCATCACATGCTGCTCTAGCCCCATGGGGCAGCAAGTCAGATTTCCATACAACACAGTAAAGCCAGTAACCCCGTCTCTACAGTTCTGGGAAAGCAGAAGTTGCTTAGTGTTTCAGGAGGCCAAGCGGAGCTGAACAGCTTTGAAGGTGGGATCGATGTGGAAAACATCCTGGCACATTTTTTGGTGCATGTTTGGCAGACCTAGTCCCGACAAGGAGAGGAACCATGACCACTGTTCACTGGGAACAGCTGAATTCTAGAGTGCATCTGAGCAAATACATGCCCCAGAAACCCTGTTCACACTCACTGTGAGATCCAAGCAGCCACAGGTTCGAGGCAGCCTCTGCATGTGGCACCACATTCCTAAACTTTTGAATAGATGTGGACATCAGTCTTCAACCTCACTGGTGGCAGGGCTAAGCTCCCCACTGCCATGGGGAGAAGAGGAGGCTGATTCCAGCATGGGAGATGCAAAAATGCAAAGGCATCCTTGGGTGCAACTGGCAGACTTAGTGTTGCAAGAGTAGTCCACACATGCAGCTTTATGCAGCAGACCTGCCTCCAGCAGGGAAAACACTTCAAAGAAATTAGAGTAACAACAGGATGCCACAGCGTTAGAAATTGCTGCTTGCTGAGAAACATGCAATAGTTTCCAGAGGTTGGGGCAGGGTGGAAATGATGTGCTGCCTCTGAAAGACTCTGTCCTTGTTGTCCCTCTTCTGGTGGCACACAGAAAGCTTCAGGGGTCTAACAGCAGCAGTGAGAGTGCAGAGATGCCCACCTGACCCACCCCCACACCAGCTCGGACTTGCCCCTTCCTTCCTTCTCTCTCCTTTCCAACTCCCATGACAATGCAGCGGGATGAGCACATGCACCACAGCTGACTCCAGGCAGTATCAGCACTTTACAGTCACACAGCAACACTGCTGTCTTGCTTGCACACCTGAACCTAGCAGTAGTTCTTACTAGGGGGGCCCTCCAAGCCTTCTTTAGACCAGCACTGAACCATAAAGGTAGGTAGAACTAGTGTTCAGAGCAGCCTGGGAAGGTCATGGTACCAGGATAGGGGGTGCCAAAGCCATGGAGACTGCTCTGAGCGTGGACTCAGATGCTTCAGGAAAGCTGCTGGTGTCAGCTCCTGCTGGGGTTACTCCACCCAGGACACACCACTTGCTAGGAGGATGCCAGGGCTCCAGCCACAGGATGTCCGTGATCTGCTCAGCAGCAGCAGAGGCTCAAACATTCTTCACCCTGGGCTACAATGTGCTTCCACTGCCTCGGGCAGTCCACGGAACTCCGTCTTGGCAAAACCTCTGTACCTTCATACCCCTCTACCCACAGCATCATGAGGTGTCAGAATAACCCTCACACCTGCCACCAACACCGCAGAGGTGAACCAGGCTGGCTCTACACAAGTGGGATTATCCCCAATGAGGCAGTATCTCCCTGAAGGAGAGGAGTGATGTCCTCCTGATACCAACTCTGCCTCCAGAAGGGAGATGGAGAGTCTCACTGCACCAAGCAGCAGTTTCTCGCAGATGTCACAGCCCTTTCCAGTCCTGAAGAGGGCTGCCCCCTCCTGACACTCACTGGAAGGTCAGGAATCACTGAATCTGGCCTGGCATGTCCAAGGACCTCCAGGTGCTGAACCGCCGGAGCCTTCCAGGAGCGTCTAGTCCTTGTCCTCAAGGTCACGTGCTGGGAGTGCTCAGGGGCTAACCCAGGGAGTAACAACAGCAAGGACAACAAAAGAAACCTAAGCGTAGGAGAGAAGACTTTGGGCACTTGGCAACTGCCCAGAGCAGCAGCTCAAACCAGCCCTTTGACGAAGCTCGTATCCAAGTGCACAATCAGCATGCGAAGAAAGGACATTTCTTTGCGTGTGTTCTCAAAGATGACCCGAGGGTCATCAGACTGGCAGCGCAGGCAGTTGGGGGCCATCACCATGGCCAGGTTATTCACATCCATCTTTGTTCTGCCCACATTTGATGGTTGGGCAAAGATCTGCAGATAATAACAAGACATTCAGCCGGAGCAGTGGAAAAGAGCAAGAGGAGCCAAACACGTGGCCTAAAAAGAGATGCAAGAAGAGCGGGGATATGGCCTCCTTGAAGGACAATGCTTCAACAGCCACATCACTGAGAGGGGAATACTGCTACGGTCTGACATAGCTGAGAGTCTCACCAGACTGGAAACATCTTGTACATCTCAACCTTTATGACCAGCCCCATGCTCTCCGAGACCAAGAACATAGCTTCTTGCTCCAATAAGGCACAAGGCCAATGCACCAATCTTACCTTAAATACAGGTAAGAGGTCCTAAAATCCCACCACAGCTGTCCCACTAACTACACCATGTGCTCCAGGCTCCGGTCCAGCAGCAGAGCACAGCGCTGTCAGGGCTGCCTACCTGCAGGAAGTGTATGAGGTAACACAGCACCAGTCTGTTGAGTTCAGGCAACAGCTGCACTACAGCCACAGCAGCATCCGGGTTCTCATAGTTGCTGATACACTCTTTGTAGAACTGCTGAGGGATCACAGGCTCCTCCAGCTCCCGATACCAGAGCTTGAGGAGAGAGGCTGGGTAGAAAGCAGGGTGCATGAGAACAGCTTTGGTTACCTACCCACCGCCTTCAGAGGCAAAGCTGGCTGTCAGACTCAATGCCTCAGGAAACAGAGGGCAAAGAATAGATTCTGCACTTGTCCCATTCCACCTTATTCCAGTCCTGACTCTGAAATTCTCAGGCAACCAGATCGGCCAGCTAGAAGGGAACTGGCCGTTATCTACCTGCCCCTCCAGGCAGAAGCTCTGAGGCTGCCCAGAAAAGAGGACTACAAGCCCTTGTAGCTAGAGCACTGATCTTGAGTGCTAGATCCCCTAGCTAGATCACCTAGCCCCCTGCACTCTACTCAGCTTATGCAGCCACACTGAGACAGAACCAGCAGTTCCCTACCACCCTCCTCCAAGGGCAGAACTCAGAACGGTGATGGAAAGACACAGAATAAAAACCCATGTGGTAAAGACAGCCTGTGTGCACATTCCCAAGCAGCAGCCCTTCTCCTGGGCTGCCCCAACACATTCCCCTCTGCACCATATCACGGCTGATGCTGCAGCACATGAGCCTGCCACACTCCCATACCTGGGATGTTTGGGTCACTGAGACTGCTGGGGATTCTCCACTGATCCACCTGCAACTTCAACGCATTCACTTCATCTATGTCACCAGGTATCCTGCAGACAGCCACACCAAAGACACTTTAGAGGGTGAGCAGAGCAAGGTGCCTAGGTAGGCAGTTCACTGACAAAACATCGTTCTGAGGCTACTTCTGGGGTTGCAGGGAGAAGGGAGCACATACCAGGGCAGCTCCCACAGCACACTGGAAAGCACAGGTTGCCTGGTTTTAAACAGAGCTTTAAAGTGGAGGAATAAAAACACGTATTTCTCTTCCTCCCCTATCTCAGATGCCAACTATCATCTGTCTTCAGCAGCAACTCATTTCTGTAGCGAGGCCTCTATGCAGCATGTTCAGTCCAAAGATACAAGAAACTCTTACAAGGGAAAGCTGAGACTTTTTCTAGCTACCTTAAATCATGTTTAGCTACTGAAAAACTAGCACAGGTCTTAAATTTTAAGACTTCAAAGCCAAACCAAAACCCAACCAAAACCCCCAAACTTCACTGCACAGATTCTTTGTCTCTCTTGACTCTTCATGACCTGTCCTGCCCATTACCAGGGCTGATGTGCTGTGTGCTAGGGACAGCTCTGGCAGGGACCCAAGAGCTCATCTCCTCCCTGCACTGACCAGCTACTACTGTTGCAGTTGATGAAAGCTCAACACCTTTCCTGGTACAGCTGTCCTCTGCGCTACTACAGGTAAATGGGCCAATGATACTTCAGGGGGCAACTCCTGAACCTGGGTTTTGCCTGATCTGCAGCAGAGTGCTCTTCTCAGGGAGGAGAAAGCATGTTGGTTTCGAAGACTGATGTGGGTGCCTCAAAATTAACATGGTACCCCAAAAGCTCACCTGAAAATCCCCTCTGTCTGTTCTCCTCCCAGAGCCAGGATCTGCTGCGATAGCTGTGTCTGCACCCAGGGCAGCTTGTTACCAGGGTACACATTCTGCTGCCGCAGCATGATTTCTTCCAGAGAGCTGCCAAAGAGCGATGGCGTCACGATGGCATTTCTGGCATGTGTTATCTCTTCCACTGTCGGTTTACGGAGGCCCTGAGGACAGAGAGGAGCTCAGTGGGCTGTGGCATAGCCAGCCCACAGAGAATCACGGACCTAGAGACAGTGGTGGTGATGAACAGCCAGCACAGAGAGCGCTATGGACATCTTACTGGCCGCCTGGTAGCCTCCTCTGCAGCTTGCATCTCCTTGCAGTCACGGTGGAGTCAAATCATCAAGCCCAAGGGGAGCAGAGAAGCTGCTGCTACCTATTAGCAGGAGGCAGCTTTGGAGAGTTTGGGCTGGTTATGCAGGAATCCTGTTACCATGATTTTGCAGAGGGGACTGCTGCAGCTGTGGCTTCACCTACAGGTTCAGTGGAAGGAAGGATGTAGCCCAGCCTGTCCCTAGGTATGGCGAGATCAGCAGAGGGCACATGTACACAGGGCCTAGCACGGACCAAGAGCTGAAGAACAACGCTTTGAAGAAGGGGATTCCAGGGACTAACAACTCCAAGGAAAGCTATGCTCTCAGGGGTGCTGAAGCTCTCTGGAAAGCAGGCACTGGTACCTGCTGCTTCTGAAAGATGCCAACACTCGAAAAAGGGCTTTGATTCCCACATCCAGCAGAGATTCAGGTAAGTGTGGGGCATTGCCATAGGGGCATTAACCCCGTGGCCAAGTGGAGGCAGAAGGGTCCCACTAACCCCTCAGAGTGGCAGCTCTGGGGCTGCAGCTGTGTGCAAAGCCGATCCTGACGCTTCCTGTCTTACCCTCATGATGATGGATGCCTTCACTCCTCCTGAGGTATTTCAGCTATTCGTGTTCTGTACTTGGAGTTCAGAGGACAGGAAGGCCCCAGAGGGATTTGCAATAATAAAGATGACTAGATCTGTCTCAGACACCTAAGATGGACAAACTGAGGCTGCCTGCCGGCTTTCAGAGCCCCATGCAGAACTGTGTGGAGGAAAGGGATGAGTGGGGTGTTCAGATAAATGCAAGGTACAGAGGCTCCTCTCTGCACCACCTGATATTTCGAATTGGGAATGATCAACTCTACTCTGCACTGGTGAGACTGCATCTGGAGTACTGTGACCAGTTCTGGGCCCCTCAGTTCCAGAAGGACACAGAGCTGCTGGAGGGTGTCCAGTGTAGAGCAACAAAGATGATGAAGGAAGGAGAGCAGCTCCCTGATGAGGAGAGGCTGAGGGAGCTGGGGCTCTTGAGCTTGGAGAAGAGGAGGCTGAGGGCAGACCTCATTCCTGTCTCTAAATCTGTGAGGGGTGGGTGTCAGGAGGATAGAGCCAGGCTCTGCTCAAGGGCATCTGGGGACAGGACAAGGGGCACTGGGTGCCAGCTGGAACATAGAAGGTTCCATGTAAATATCAGAAGGAACTTGTTCACAGTGAGAGTAACAGCACTGGAACAGGCTGCCCAGGGGGGTTGTGGAGTCTCCTTCTCTGGAGACGTTCCAGTCCCGCCTGGCTGTGTTCCTGTGTGACTTGGTCTGGGTGATCCTGCTGTGGCAGGGGGATTGGGGTGGATGATCTTTCAAGGTCCCTTCTGATCCCTGAACTCTGCAGAAAACCATCTGCAGCCCATGTAAGCTCTCAGTGGAGAAGGGAGATTTTCACCAGCTGAAGAAACCAAATGATGGGCATCCCCTGCACAGACAGCTCCTCCTACGCTGAGCAGCAGCTGACCTTTCATAACACATGCATGAGCAGATGAGCCCTGAGCAAGCCTCCTGGCCTCTCTATCTCCATTTCCCACCACTGAATCAGCCTTGACCTTTGAAGGTCATGAGACTGACTGCTCTGGAATACAGAGTGCTGCACAGGCAGCCAAAGGTCCTGGAGCCAGGACAGCCACTCACCTTTTTGCCTCCAGTGACGGCTACTTTCTGGAGTTTCCGGTAGCAGTACTTGGCATATGTGCTGATGGGCAGAACTGTTGGAAAGAAGCAGCAAGCAGTCAGTCCACAGCACCAGACATGCTCAGTGAGTTTCAATGTAGTAGGTCACACCAGCATGAACAGCCACCCTGCCTCTGTACAGCCTGTAGTGCAAGCAGGGCAGAGGGACTGCCAAAACATCATACCAAGCCTCCGGCCCTGCAGCCCTGTGGCAGTCAGTGGCAGCGCAAGTTGGTACTTGGACTTGAAAGGATTTGTCTTCCAAGTCATGGCTCATAGCTCTGCACCTCCCAGCCCAATTCCAGAAGACCTTCATCTCTTACACAGCCTGACCCTATCCTGACTCTGTGTGAGGTGCCCGTTCAGCACTCACAGCCCAGGAACACATGTGAGAGTGAGTCCTTGCTCTCAACAGTGTGGCTGGAGTTATATGGCTCAAACACAGGGATGGGTGTTTATGTATTGCCAGATCTCAGCCAAGAAGCACACAGAACCAGCCTCCTATCAAGAAAGATTTCAAAGTGTTTGAAATTCTTTATGATTCAAGAACTGCTGTATGGGCTAGTGAGAGAGGCAGCAGCAGAGAGAGGTGTGCGGGGTCAGAGATGCAGAAACAGCACCAAGATGCAAGGAGAGGCATGGGAAGGTGGCCAGGTCTCTTTCATCTTCCCAAAACCCTGCAGATGATTTTCTCACTCTCCTGCCTGCACCTTCCTCCAACCCAACCCTGTACTGTGAGGCTCGGGTGTGCCATGCAACACAAGGAAAATCAGACACACAGAAGGCTGGGAACCTCAGTGCAAAAGCTGCAGCCCTTGGCAAGAACGGCTGCTCTGGCTGCGCTTGGTTCAGCAAACTCTGAGGACTCGGAGAGCTAATCCCCCCGTGACACCGAGAGGAATGCTTGCACTGACAGAGCACTGACCACTGGGAGAGTTTTTCCAAAACTGTTGGCCTTTTGTTCCTTTTCGAGTCAAACCAAATTGCTTGTTGAAAGTAGTGAACAGATCTGCCCCGTCTGATTCCCTGCCAGGCTCAAAGCTTGCAGCAGCATTCAGGATACTTGTGGCTTTTAAAAATTACATTCTGGTCAGATGCTGCCTGTTTAGGTCAGGCACCCTGTGGCTTAGGTAAGCTGGTCAGGAGCCTGGAGGTCCTCAAATCATCTCAATGCAGCCAGGACAAGCTTTTCCAGAGACGAACAATTCAGAGAGGTGAGAGATGCGCTTTCTCCTGTTCTCACAGCCAGCAGACAAACCACAGCCTTGGCTTCCCACAACAAAACAAGCACCCTCTGCTTCAATGGATATACTTGTGAGCTAGAGAGGAGCCCTTCCCTAATGCTGGAGCAATGCCAAAAGAGCTGCAACTGCATCCCCCTCTCCCACAGGCAATGGGAAGGAAAGTCAGTTCTAAGTATTTCTCTCTTGGGAATATCTAAGGCAACATATTCCCTGTATGCAAAAATCCTGCTAATCCCAGGCATGATTTACACTAGAGATGTCTAAGGATTAAAGAACACGAAACCAACGAGCTGCTCTGCGATGCTTCGCTACTCCAAGTTAAGGCTTATGTTGTTAAAATGTGCAGGCACACCCTGATGCAGAGAGTCACCTGGTTTGCCAAGGTGGGAATGGGAAAAAGACTCGACTGCCTCTGCATCAACGGTCACACAGGAGGCAGCACATGCAAAACTGAACACAGGAGATGTTTTTTCACAGCGTAATGAAACCAGGAAACCCACATCGTTCTAGGATTTTAACAAGGCTTGCGAAGGAACTGGTTGCCTTGCACAGCCTGCACATCTGATGTGTGGGCAGCAGCTGGACATGTTCTCTTGCAGCTGGTTTTGTACTCTCTCCAGTCCTGGGAAAAGCCTAAAACCTACATCCTGCACTTTCTGCCATAAGGCGTCCTGCTTCAAACAGCTGCCAAGTTGAGCCAGAGGGGTCTGCTAGGGCCACATGTGAAGGCAACTGAATTTCAAGCAAATAAACAGAAAACTGAACTTGTCCCATGTGCTTGGGGCTGGACACGTTACTGTCCACAGACCTGAATCACACACAAAAAAAATCAATCAAACTCCACAGGGTGTCCTGAGGAGTAAGGTGACTGGCACTCTGCCACGGCAGGCACAGGACAAACGGCTCCACTTTAAAACACACACCCACAGCCTCTCTGCTAATGGACTGAAGTCATCCACCCTGACACAAGTACTCCCAGCTCCTGGGCCACGTGCAGAGCGAGATGGGCAAAGAAGATGCAGAGGCTGTGAGGCAAGCAGTGAGCTGCAGAGGGAGAGCAGCAGGATTTTGTTTTAGCCTCTGCTTTTCCAAACCAGCAACGTGACTGGACCATCTGGCTGCTTCTGAAATGCCCAGCTAGATGTTGGCTGCTGGCACATAGGTCCTCACACACAGGGTCAGTTCTTCTCCCTCAGCTCCCCAGCTCACTCACACCCCTTGGTGCAGGGTCAGGCAGTTTTGCCTGCACAAGCTGGGAAGGCTCATACCAAAGGCAATTCCACTTCTCTGAGCACACCATGAATCTGTGAAATCCGAGTCAATTTGTTATTTCCTGTGGTACCACAGTAGCCTCAGGAGCTGGGGTACAGGGGACTAACAACCCACACAGTGCAAAGGAAAATGTTTATCCATGTGCTCGCCTAGAAAAACAAGCAAAGAGCTTCTTGAAAGAACCTCTCCTCTTCTAACAAGTTAAAATCCAGGCAGGGCGCACACAAGACACGCAAGGAATGCTCATTCACCCAGGGATCAGTGCCCTCTGAACAGCTCAGATGGGCTTTGCTGGTGCTGCTCTCCTGGCTCAGACTTGCACAGGCACCCACATTTTACAGCAACATCTCCTATACCACCAGTGCATCCCCCTGTATCCCAGCAGTGCCGCTCCAACACCATTCCCTGCATAGGCAGTGTTTCATCAGCCTGAAGGGATTTACAAGCCAGCAGCCAGCATCTGCCAGCAGGAGGATAAAACAGACTATCTGAAAAATGAGCACTCCCCTGCAAAAATCTCTCAACTACCAACAGAAGGGAGATACCCTGAGGCAGTGCTGCACCCGGACGGGTCTCTGAAATAGTCCCATTCCTTCCTAAAGTTGTTTATGCACCCAGCCTGCACAATACCCTGTGCTTTTCTGACTCTACAGCAATTAGTCTACTCTTAAGTCTACTGTCCAACAACAAAACCACGTGGCATCCAACTCTTCTGCTACAACAAGCAACAACTAATTTTCTTCCTCTCGCTTGCCCCAGGTGACCTGTGACTTCTTTCTCACCCTCTCTTCCAGGCCCAGCTTCCACAGTGCTTTTCCCTGCCACACGCATCAGCCCCAGAGGGTCCATGGGCAGGACATGCGGCGTGGGCACAGCACACCTGCGGCCAAGCACCGCTTCACTTTCTGTTCCTTTTCTACAAGCTGCCACCCTTCAGTCTGGCCTCTGACCACCTCCTAGCGCTGGGCGTACACTTTCAGAAATTCACAGACGGGCTGCAGACTGTCTGTCCCTCCTTGAAACAGCTACACAGGACCCTGCCACTACACACGCAGCTTGGAACACCTCCATCTGCAATACTTGGCTTTGTTTTTTTCAGCTGCCTGATCACTCCTTCACTCACCCTTGCAAGACTCCTCTGAACCTCGTTTTTGCAGTCCTGAGTAACTGTGTACCAACACCAAGCTGCCAGTACCTCTGCCTCCTTGTATACAAAGCCCAACTCACACTCTTGCAGATCAGCTTTCCTGCTGCAAACACACTATTTCGACCTCTCACTCTTCTGCCTTCCAGTGGGCTATTGATCCATTACAAGACCTTCATATTTCATTTACTCAGAGTTACCCTACAAGACAAGGTTTGCACAAGTAAGCAGTGTTTAAAATGTTTCTCTGGGTGTAAGTCAGATTATAAATGTCTGTTCACTCAGGCCTTTGCACTAAAGACAGTCCGTTTGTGACTGCTGTTTCAACTGCCTTTTCCACTGCAAGACTGTTTAAGACCGTGCATGTAATGTCCTTACAGGTTTCTGCTAAAAGGCTGCTATAATATACATGAGCACCCAAGCATTTCAGAACTAGTAACTAACTTCTTGGAACAGCACTGCACCTTCAGGGCTCTGTGTCCTGCCCACCCCTCAGACATCCAGCAAGCAGACGTAGGCGTCCCAAGGAAGGTCCTGACCTTCCCAGCCAGCAGTAGATAGAAGCTGGCACATTCCTGACAAATCTCCCATCAGTTCAGGTGCAGCTCTTAGGTAGGGCAACAGAAAAACTCCTCAGTGTTATCAGTCACTCATGAAAAAGATGGTGTATGTGACCTGCTGCTCTCCTGCCTCCTGTGCTGCACCCACGACCAATTCTGCAAGAACTAGCAGGAGCTCAGGCCACACAGGCACGTCTGACTTCCCTGCACTTCATTGCGGGAGCTCTGTAAAAGCTGTCCTGGCACGCCTTTTCCAGAGCATCCTGTATGTAACTATTTTATCTTACATTTACTTTTAAGTAAAAACTACTCCATCTTCCTCTAAGCACAGCTCCAGCACACGCAGTACAGACAAGCAGCTTCACAGAAGAGCCTGCTCTGCCCACAGACAGAACACACCCTGCAGAGCAACCTCCGGGGAGCTGGTGCCGTAAAGGTATCAAAGTCCCTGTGAGCACAAGCAAAATGACTTTTCAAAGGCTCAGAATGGGCTGCACTCACCTGGGCCTAAAACACAAAAAAGGCATATCCCTACCAGAAATATAATCCCTCTGTGCAATTTCAGGCCTTTGCTCCAAATCCCACCAGAGACAGAGCAGCAACAGGTGTCCTTACTGAAGCGGCTGCAGTCTAGAGGCCGACTCAGTCACCTCTCACATCTGAAGCTGCCCTAGGGGAGCAGCAGCAGAGGGAAGCTGTGGCAGTTGAGGTGTCCACATTTCACATGCCTGCCTGCTGCCATCAGGTAGGACTCAGCAATGCAGGAACCTGGTCTCCAGCTCTCCCAGAATGAAAGCACTGAGGTCACAAGAGATGAACTGCTGCCTGATATGAAATCACAGGACTGGATCAAGTTTCCTGGAAGCAATATAAAAAAAAATGGACTTTGTCTACCAAGACACTGCCAGATAAAGTATTGTCTTGCAGCTAGCAGTGAAAGCCTGAGCCTGGAGGAATTCATATGCTCTTGTTCATTCAGCAGAGATCCTACAACCAGCCCTGGCCTGCATGGACAAAGGGAAGCCAATACTAGAGAAGAACAGGCACTGCTCTTTGCCAGGTATCAGTATCCTCCTGAAGGTCCTCGGGTAAGGTGATGTTTACAAATCCTTTACCACAGTGGATAAGACAGGCTCATACATCTTTCAGCACTGGAATGTGCTCTAGGACACCCTGTGGCACACACAGACCAGTGGAATTACAGGTCTGGGTCTACACCAAATCAAAATCCCTCTTTCTGTGAGTGAAAGGGCTCTCCCCTGTCATCACACTGCTACC
The DNA here is from genome assembly GCA_013397515.1 of Upupa epops. Taxonomy (NCBI): domain Eukaryota; kingdom Metazoa; phylum Chordata; class Aves; order Bucerotiformes; family Upupidae; genus Upupa; species Upupa epops. Next base: position 344,042 of record VZRI01011492.1, read on the forward strand.
AGTCCCACATGCTGCACAGATGACACCCACTGTGCTGATCCAGGCTCTAGTCAAACCTCTCACACCAGCCACCTACAGTAGAACTTCTTGAATACAAGTCTGTGTACACAACAAAACAGCCCGATTTTCAGTGGAGCTCAGCATCTCCCCACCTTTCTGAGGTGATGCTGTGCCTCCTTTTACCTTCGTCCTCAGCATTTTGTTTCCTCTTTTTCCTGGACTTTGAGCTCTTCTTGATTTTCAGATCCACAAGCTCCTTTATACGTTGGGCAACTAAAAATTCAAAAGAGGTTCTGGATTAGCAATGTGGAATGATACACTGCCAAAGCTCAGAATGACCCTTACACACGGTGGCAAGCCTAACTCCAGCATGAGGAGGCTTGCTTGGAGAAAGATCTTGCACCACAGCCAGCCCCACAGACATCAGACTGAGGGGCCCAGAGTACGACTCAACTTCTCCAAATGGCCAAATGGTTGAGAAGGGGCTCCAGGCAACAAGCTTATACATAAATAAACCTACTGCCTAAATCCTGGATCCAATTCCTCCTACTTGCTGTGTGGACCCTGGTGCCAGCAGGGGGATTTCTCACTCCTGGGTAAGGTCTAACTGGAGGAAGTGGTTTTGGGGAGAAGTAATAAAGGTTCGGGATCCTCATGAAAACCCAAACCAGTGCTGCACATCCACTGGTTCAGGGAACACCACCTACTCTAAGGCTACAACCATGAAACCAGAAAGCAAAGATTTACATTGCACCACTGCTGCCCCCAGGGCACACAAGCACACCCAGAACTAGCTGGTGGGGACAGACAGCACAGTGGGTTTGTATGAGGCACTTACTGTATTCATCACTGTCAAGGTGGCGATAGATGTAACCTTCCAGATAAGACTGAAATTTGGGCGATGGGGAGAAAAAGGCCAGGCTGATGGCCATCAGTTCCCAGCCCCACGCCAGACTTCGATAGCAAGTGTTATCCGTTGTCTGACGGATGAGCTGTATGTAGAGCTCATCCCGTAAACCTTGCATGCTCCAGCACTTGGTGACCGTGACCAAGGCCACATGATTCCGGTCCATGCGAGTCTGACGATCTCCCATGTAGCTCTGCACCAGTTTGAACATGTCACATGCTTCTTTCTTGATGGTGCGGTTGCTAGTGATGAGCATTGGCTTTTTGATAGAGCTGCCATTCCAGGACAGCATGTTGGAGATTGAGATCCTTCGGCGGAAGATGCCCTGTGTGTGCAAGTTCAGGTTTTTAGAAGCCCAGTCTGCCATACTGCTTTGAGAGATGGGCTTCCGTAGAGTATTGTAAGGGAAGTGGTATGCTGCACTGCTGCTTGGCTGGCTGCTGCTCTCCCGCTTGGGGTCCAACTCTATCGTCCCAGGCTGCAATGAAGAATGCATGTGTTAAAAACAGCTTAGATGACTACTTACCCTACTAGTAAAATTATCAACAAGTCACAAAGATACCAGCAACTGCAAAGCGGTGAGTCTGTACAGAACACGGTTTTGCGCAGAACTGGTGGCCGATGGCCGCAGGGGCCTGGCTGGCTCAGCCACATCCAAGTGCTGGGACATGTTCAAGCTGTCCCAGAGCTCCGAGGAACAGCCAAAGCAGAAGCTGGACTGACTCCCAGAGCAGCAGTACAGCTCTGTGGCCACTATACACCCACCATGTAGCTACGATCTTCGCAACTCTTCACTTCTCAGTTCCTGCAGAGCCATAGCAGTGGGTGAGGACCACCAGGAAGAGCAAAAGACTAGTCAGCAACAGCACTGTTAGCTTGGTTTTCTCTTTGCCTTTAGACTTTGTGGTCCCTATAATCCCACAGCTGGTTACTGGCTGTAAAGTTCTAGCAAACAAACAAACAAACAAAGACCAAAATCAAATCTGTGTGGCTAGCAAGCATCAGCAGTTGCTGAGCTTTGGGCAGCGTGGGCCTGAACAACCTCTTCACTGTGGCAATGAAAACATTTGAGTATGATCTTCCTTCGTAATGGAAATACTGGCCAGATACACCGCAAAAGAGAAGTTAGAGGGGCACTTTGATGGCAAGGCTATCATCCCTGTAGTTTTAACGGTTGTCTGAGCTGGTGAAGGAGATCGAGTGTTATCTGCAGTCAACTTCCACCCCCACCAGAGGTGCCTCTCCACTGTCACCTCCTGCCAAGCAGGGCCTGGTCCTCAGCACCCACATACAGAACACAGGCTGTGGTGAGTACTGCTGCACTGGACCAGGGATACCTTTGAGCTTCCTACCCTCAGCCATAACCTCCCTTAAATTAAATCAGAATTGCTCACAAGTACTGGTTTGCTTTTTCCTCTCAGAGAACTAGGGACAGCTATTCCCCACCCTTCGTCTGCAGAGACCGAACTCAATTGCTCCAGGAACAAATTCACTGTTTACAGAGATAAGCAGCAGAGAGAAAGATCCCTTCTTCCCCAGTGATGGCTATGGATAATAATAAGCTCACAATGAGAGCTTTGGTAGTACTGATCCAAGAAATTCTGTGTAATAACCACTTGTGACAAAAAGACATTGATTTCAGCAGTTTGAAATTGTCTGGTTTAGATGGAAGTGGCAGCCTGGGACACAGGACACAACTCTAACACCCCACAAGTTCTTTCAGGGAGCCATAGTTTTGCTAGACTGAAATTCCCACATACTGCAGCTACGAGCTGAGCAGGCCACACCTCATGCTACATTCGCCAAGGAGGTCTCCAGCAAGCAGGGAACACCAAACAAGTCAATCTTGATCTTTTTTTGGTTTGTAAAAGAAGACAAAGAAGCAAATCCTGAAATTGTTGATTTTGCAGTAGAAGAAGTGAAAAAGAAAAATGCATATTCCTTCTTTGCAAATCACTTGTAACTTGTGAGCCACACTGTTCCAGCGCTGGCCAACAGTCAACCCCAAAATACTCATCAGTTCTTAAGCACTGAGAGCAAGTCAGTGTTTTCTTCTTAGTAAGGAGGAATTACTGAACTCCTAACAGAGCCTTCTGAAGTCCAAACCTTCCCTACCTTGCACCCAAGTGTACTTACACATGGATGATGGGATTAGCACTCATCATACTCCACCTCCTTTTGACTGCCTGGGGCACAATCATTTCTCCTGCTTTCCTACTTTGTTTTTTCATCCCTGAAGTTACCCCGTATCTCCTCACCCTCTGTAAATTCACTCAACATTCTAGTCTAAGATTAAAAATCCCTGCTTACAGTTCTCTGACATCTCCATTCATGCCTGGCATTGGTGCTCATCCTATCATCCTAACTACTCCTTCAGCACGTTACTTCTGACGATCCTCCTCATACTTTTAGAGGTACAACAGGCTCTTGGTTCTCTTCTCTGTTCTTCTCTCTTCAGTTTATCTCTCAAATCTCACTCACTCAATTAGCCAGCTCTTATCTTTGTGCTGACAGTACACATCCACCTTCGCTCAGCCTGTCCTAGAGCTTCCGCCCACTTTCCTTCAATAATGAGTTTGCTTCTCTTCCGATTTTCTGGCCCAGCACAGCACACTGCTGGTGACTCTAGCCACATGCTGCCATGTTCAGATGAGGCAGCAATTTTGCTGCCTTTACCAACACATCTGTCTCCTTGCCAATTTCACTGCATTCTTCTTGTCCATCCTACCACACGTTAACAACTATTATTTGTTTTCAGAGCCACTCACAGCCTATCTCTAACCCATCATCTCTTGTGCATAACCGGGACATCAAGTCTCAGTTTTCCCAGTCAATGCAATCAGGTGTAACACATCCTGGAGATGTGACAGTGCCTTTCCAACAACTCTAAAGAGGCTGTGAAATGACACTGCTGAACTATTAACCCTACCAAATGAGTCACGTAAGCTCAAAGTGGTACCATACCTGAAAAATGGAAGATGTGGGAACGTGACTTCAGTTTTTAAAAGGGTTCTTTGTTTGCCTTCAAGCGAGGAACAAGCAATCAGAAATTATGATAAAGAGGGGAACACACACAAAGAGGAGTGTCAGGCTGTCTTTTAGAGACCTCGCGGGTCTACCAAAACAATCTGAAACGGACAGGGAGCTTTCCCACATGTCTTCACGAGAAATTGTAGACTAGTGAGCAGGAAGAAAGGCAGAACAAGGGTTAAAATAAAGAGGGGGTTCTCATGCTGGAGCTAGAGACTCTTAGGATGTTCAGCAGGAGACAGTTGGAAGAGTGAATGAATAGAAAAAGGACAAAACCTTCAGAGGCCATAGAATCACCTATGTAGACCTAAATCTGAACTAAAACCATGAGCACAGGAGGTTCCTTCAATTCCAAACAAGACAGAGGGGAGCAAACTAGATTCTGCAGAAGTGCTGTGTTATAAATTAAATCAACTCCAGCTCTGCAGGCACACTAATAGGCTTTAAAATAGCTAATTCCAGCAGGAAGATGCTAGTCACTGTCACCAGCTTTTGACTATTTCCATTCAATCTTGAAAAACAACTGGAATGGGGAAAAAAAATACCAGGAACTGTTATAAAACAAAGATGTGAAGAAAAGCAGAAAACATGCCATGTGGCCATGCAAGCCTTGATTGATACCTGCACCCTGCATCCCAGTAGAAAAACATGCCTTGTGAGGGCAAGGACCACCAGATAAGACACAAGCACCAATAAAATGACCAAGCAGTTGATTTACCCAAATAGCACAGCAGAGCTACCTGCAGTGCTGAGGACTTGCTGGACACAAGCCACTCCAGTTCCCCTCCTCTCAGGCTGCTGGCCTGAAATGAGGTCTCCCATCTGCAAATCTGTGAAGCCTTATGACCCGTTTCCTACTGTGCAGGCCCAGATGTGTTTTACCCACAACACAATCACTGAACCCACCCAGGAGCAGAGCTGGTACTCAGTTCTGCACCACAACAGCCCAGAAAAGGCATGCAAGTTAACCTGGTATAGACAGGGAGGTACCTGGGAAGAGTGATGTGTAGCATCTGACGAAGCCAAACTTGTCTGGCTGGTCACGTTCTTTTCTAAAGAATCTACTTTCTCAAAAGTCCTCTTCTGCCTCACCGTCTCTTGTGGAGCAGCCACATCACTGGGAAAGCTGCCCTTGCTCTCCAGGCCTCGTATATACAGGGACCGGTTACTAGCCGAGACATCATCCCTGGAGCTTTGGCTGATGCATTTTTTCAAGCTGTTGGACTGAAATCTGACTTTGCTGCTCTCTGATGGGACGCTGCTGTCCAGACTTTCAACATCAAGACTGGCTTTGCTTCCCCTACAAGCTGCTGACCTGCCTACCACAGCACGCATCTCAGCGATCAGCTTATCATTCAAAGCTGTGAGCTCGCTGCTGCTGCCCACAGAGCCAGGTCTTCCTTGACCTGTCCCCTGCCTCCTCCCCTTCCTTTTTCTCAAGCTTGGAGAAGGACCAGTCGAATAACCAGAATCCTGATGGCTTATACCAGCTGGGTACTCTTGAGTCTGCAGGCTGTTCTGCCGACTGTGGTGGGCTTCCAGGTTCTTGAGGACATTAGCTTCCAAGATCCTCCAAGAATGCTTGAAGCTGTCTTTTGAGGCGAGCTGACCAGGCAGTTTAGCAGAGGCAGCAACTGTTGCAGCAGAGGAGTGAGAGAGTTTGGAAGACTGGTCTACGTTGACCATATGTTTTATATATTCTTTGCCAGCAGGGCTGTACTCAGTGGACAGTGGACTTCGTGCATGCTTCTTTGCAGCTTGCTGCTGTTGCAGACCTGGATGCTGTAGTAACTTAGTTGGTTGCAGCTGCTTTTTCAAGCTACTGTTTGGTGACCCTGGTGGAGACATCCCACTCATACTGACACTTTCAGTGTCCATATCTACTGGTGGCTCATCATAAATCGGAGACTCCAAAGATGGCTCATCATATATAGGAGCAGGGGAGGCGTACTTGGGGGACGCAGGCTGGGGGGTTCCTGCCTGGCTCCTTGGAGGCGTTGGAGAAGTTGGGCCATTCATCAGCACTAAGCAAAAGCCACCATTCTCTGTCTTTTTGATCTGCATAGACTGCTTCGTTTCTCCTGCAGGCATTAGTTTTCTGGCTCCAGGAGTATGAGACACAGATTGAGGCAGAGCATATATGGCTGGTTTTGGAAGACATTTTTGGCTGCTGGCATCCAGAGTACTCTGCAGCTGGAGCGAACTATTTGAGGAGTTCTGTACTTGCCTCAAGCTGTTCATTTTGACCAGCATGGCCGCTTTCGTACCTGGCAGAGGCTGCCAGTGGGTAGGAGCTTCCCTAAAGGAAGAAAGATACCAATACAGGGAATTATTTAAGAACTATATTAACTGAAGTATCCTCCACTTCTACCCAAACACCAGATTATTAGTGCCTGGAGATTCCCAACCAGTTACATCAGCTTCTCATTGTTTTTTCTGGGAGATTTCCCTTCCCAAAGCAGAAACACATTGTCATTATACGCACGATAAATTTCTGAGTCACAAACAACAGAACAAGATGATGAAACAAGTTTATCATACAACAACCTGCATGGTACCAGCAGCACCGGGATACGAAAACAGCCTACACTTCCCACAGCTCACGAGCTAGCACAGCAACCAGAGCAACTGGCTGAAGACCAGTAGACTACTCTGGACCACGCAAGGAGTGAGTTGGAAAATAATCCAGTGTCTGGCTTTGAATTACCTAACTATGATGACATTCCTCCGTGTTTTTTTGTGATCTAACTTTGCAAATGGATGTTTATTTGTAGAAAAACCTGTGAGGTCTACTGGAGGTGTACAGCGATGAATGTCCTTGGCTCACAGGGCATGTGTTACACCTCCCACCAAGCCTTTCTGCAGAGCATACTCCCAGTCCAGTCTAGATGCCCTCAGATCTGGTTCCCTTGGCCAAACCTATGGCCTGGCTTGCCTCTTATGGCCGTTAAGTCATCCTCTGCTGGGAATGTCCTCTGTCCCATGGTGATACTTGGGATTCCTCACAATCCAGCACACCCACTGCAACATCCCAGTCCCATTCTGTGCCTTCTGTAACCACAGTCTGCTCTCAGGATCAGCTACAGCCACTCTATTTGTGCAATCGGAGGAAAAAGGAACAGGAAGGCTGTTAAACCAGCTGAGCTTCCAGGTCTTCAAAAGGCACCACTGTCCTCAGGATGCACCCATTGAACCTGGCCCCATTTTCTGCTGTCATCTCCATGTATTTGCTACTAGCTGTCACTGAGGTCCCTCCTTGCTCTTCCCCGGAGTCTTCTGCTAAGGCTTGAAGAGTTTTATTTTAAAGGAGTTTATTTTAGAGGAGTTTCTGACGTTACTTTGGAGTAGTGTTGGATAGAGATGCCACTGCCATGGAGGACTGTCTCCAGCCACTGCCTCCCAATCACAGCACTGCAGCTCAGAACTGACCCAAGCCCAGTTCCAAACATGACTTATTGGGAAACACCAAGAGATCTGAGACTGGCCTCCCTCTCCCTGCCCAAGCTGCCACCAGGAGCTTCTTCACAGAGGTACAATGTCTGGAGCAGTGGGTGACCACCAACAGCACCAAGCAAGGAGACAGAGCAGGAGGGGGTATTCAGGAGCACACACAGAACTACAACCCCCTGGGTATCCATCCCTGGGGCCACAAGACCCCCTTGTCACTCCTCACACCCCTCCTGCACATGGCCAAGCTCCGATACCTGAGCAAGTGCAGGCACTGCTGAAGATATGATTGTTCCTCCAAGAGCTCCCGGACTAACAGGGAGAACCAGAGCAGCAACTCTGAAGAGGCTTTTAAATGAGCATTTCTGACACCCCTCCACCTGGCTGTACCAGCTGCTTGTTTCCTTCCCTGTCACGGAAATGAGACAAATTGAGGACAATAGGACAGAACCACTCATGGGCTCCTGACCCAGTGGACAGACCAGGAGTGATTCCAGAGCAAAGGCTTGGCAGCCCTACCTCTGCCAGACATGTCACACTCAGATTCATTCTCACAGAGACCCCATAGATCCAGAGTGGCAGGAACTCAGCCTAAAGCTCTGCCACCGTCTCGCTCAGCCCTGGAGCCTCTCCCTACCTGCATAGCAAGCAAGAAGCAAGCTGCTGCACCATCTCCGGCTTGATCCGTTCTATCAAGGATCGCACAACAGAGCTGGACACAACTTGGTCTGTCCCTGCTCAGGTGTAAGGCTGGCCACAGGACAGCAATGCCAACCTGGCCTCCAGAGACAGCTCCTGCCCCAGTGTGACATCCCAGCTGGTGACAACCTCCCCCCTTCAAGTGTGAAAAGGAGTGAAGCCCAGATTTCAGGCCTCAACTAAGCAGTAAGAGATTTTACCTGAAACTGAAGGAGTGCTGTGCTCAGAACCTGTCTCAGAGGATGACCTGCCTGCCAGTGCCTAAAGGATGATGGCTCCTTGCTGCCCCTGCCCAACAGGAACTCTGCAATGGCACAGGGCTCTCCCTGCACTTGCTCCATCCATGCCCTGAGTCCAGCCAACAGGACAGCAGGACAGGTTGGACAGGTGACCACAGCAAAGCAACAAAACAAGGGTCTCTGCTTAGAGCAGCAAGCTTCTGGCACTTGCAGGCTGCACTCTCATGGGTAACAGGGGCAGAGAAATGAGTTCTCCTGCCTCACATTCCCTCTGCCAGGCTGAGGGATCAAGTGCACCCCAGACAGGTTCACACCAACTGCTGTGAACCTCCAGAACCAGCAGAGCCCAGCGGTGCTTGTACAGCTCTTGCAACAATGGCACTAGGACATTCTACACGACAGCCATGCAGAGGACCTGAGCAGGGTGCAAAGGTCCTGTCAGAGGCTGTAGCTTAACAAAGCCACCATGCCACTGCCCCTCTCCAGTCGCAATTGAGAATGCAAGGACTGGTCCAGGCATCCAAGCACTTGCTAGGGGTTCCTCCGTATCTGCTGGGATATCCTGATGCCCACCACGTGCCCACAGACGTGCTTCAAAGAGAGAGTACTGTACCCACCAATTCCTCATGCTGCAGTAGTGTCTCTGCATGGTTCCACCAGGATATCCCAGGGGGTGCCTCACACAACTAGAGAGGCTGTGCCACTCTGGTGTTACTGAGGGCAGAGGGAGCCAAGCTCCAGCCTGAACATGGCCACCACACTCCTCCTCACCAGAAGGTTTGTGTGAAGGAAGGTGAAGGTGAAAGTGAAACCTCTGAACATGTGGTATGAGAGTCTCACCTTGAACAAAATGTGTCATCTCCAGCTTCCCTGACCATGGCCGATCAAACAGGCATTTTTGAAAGGATCGCTTCCACAGCCATGAACAATCTCTTGGGGCCACACCTGGACTCAGCTTCCCTTAACCCCATCCCCAGCCTGCTGAAAAGACCAAGCAGAAGACAATGAAGACTTCCTGACTTACAGCATGAGAAATAGTTCAGTCTTGTCCTTCTGAGCCATAAAAGCCCTGACAGAAAGCAAAACCAGTGGTGGAGAAACATCCCAATGCAGCGTCTTGGCCATGCTTTTCAGCCAGCAGCAGAGTCCCCCAAGACAGTTCCTTCGAGGAATGCTTTCAAGCAGCTCCAATATAAACATCACTACCCAGTTGTGACTTTCCCAGCCTGCATCCAGCTCCAGCAGACCCAGTATTTCCGGCAGCTCTTCCCAAGCGCCAGAGCTCCATTGTTTGCTCTTCCCTCCCAGACACCTGGAGAAAAGGCCCTGCACCTGAGGTCTGCCCTTTACAACTGTTTCAACAGAGGGAATGCTCAGGGACACTTGTATTCCAGTGGCATTGCAGCTGCTGCCTTGGGTGCCTGTGCCAGGGACAGGATGGAGAGTCCACAGAAGCTCAGGGCTGCATAGCCCCAGAACTCAGCAAACCGCTGCAAATTACGTTGTGTTCATGTGCTTGGTCCCAAAGCCAGTGGCAGAAGAAAGCAAGGGCCACTGTCTAAAGAAGGCTGCTCCAAGCTGGTTTGCTTTAAAGAACTGAAGAGCAGCAGTGAGTGGTGGGGTAGCAAGGGAGGAATCAGCAGTAGATTGACGAAAGGGGGAGCAAGGAGCAGCAGTGTAACACCTGCCCGTCCAGGAAGCATCTCTCCTCTGCTTGAGGCTATGGAGAGCAGCACACAGATGGTTCAGCACCCCCAAGTCATGGCAGTGGGTACAGCAGATTTAGCAGTGCAAACAGAAGGCATGAGAGTGGAAGGGTGAGGAAAAACCACACTGTGAAAAGAAAACATGACCACAAAGTATTACTGAGAACAGGATGAAATCCCTTCCCCTCCAGCTCTGTGCTGAACGCGTTTCTTGGACTCTTCTGGCCTCTCCATCTATCACAGGATGACAAACATGAAAGGAAGAAAAAAATCTTTCTTGCTGCTGCTAGAGACAAAAGCAGAACTGTCTGGGGTGCAGGAATCTATAAAGATGACAAATGCTACCAACAGGACTCAATGTATTCATATGCACCCTGTTTATACAGCTGTGTCCCAGCTGAGGGAAGAGGAAACACACTGCCTTTGAGGAGCACAGCAGAGTAGACAAGCTTGGCATGCTTTTGCTGTTTCTAGACCAGATATCCCAGCAAGGGCATTAGATCCTACCTGAGAACACCTGCTTTGGGCTCAGCTCTTTACTCACTGCTCTAAGAGCTAGCAAAAGGCAAGAGGTCTCTCTCTCCTCACGTGTCAGACTTGGGTAAGGAAATTGTTCTCTGCACCATAATGAGACACACAAGCACCACTCACAAATAGCAGTGATGACACATGTGCAAGGAAATAGTACTCAGCCTCTTGCTTCCATAGGCAAATGCTGTCACAGCTTACTGATGTGAGGATCTGGAAGAGCCCTGCAGGTCCAAGCAGCCTATTAGCTTCCAAGTGAGCTGCCATTCATACCTCTCACAGCACCCACCCTTCAATGGGGTTTGTTGCAGACTTAAAGTTCCTCAAGGTTGCTGCAAAAACACTTGGGCACAGGACAGAGAGAACCCCTTCCCAGTCCCATCTTATGCAGCAGAACCAGCAGTGACATCAGACATGGTACCTGGCACGGAGAGGTCACACTCTCACCAGGTGCGACACTCCTGTCTGTCCCCCCACTGTATAATACAAAGGACTCCCAAGTAACCATTATCTTCTGGTGTGTGTTTTGATGGTGCTTAACATAAGTAAGGCCTAGCCCAGACCCAGGACACTCAAGGAGAGCCACAATAGTGAAAGCAGACAGCTGTGCTCCAGGGAGAGAAGGGCATGCGGCAGCAATCACCGGCCTGGCAGAACTAGGCTCCAGTGCTGCACTCTCTTGGAGCAGCACAGCTCCCCAGCCTGTTTTCCAGGCAGCCAGTGGCAACTGAAGTCACCCATCAGATACAGGGAAAGATAAAGCTCTCCCTACCTGCCAGTGTCTTTCCTCTTCTCCAAGGTGCAGTCCCCCTTGCCCTTTTCCATCTCCTTCAGGAGGGCCATGTGGATGGGTGTGTTCCTGCTGTCGCTGCCCTGATGCTGCTGGCCCCCACAGTCGGGCTGGGAGCTACGCTTCACGGCCTGGAGCTGTGCCAAGGGCACAATGTCACAGCCCTGGGGCCGGTGCCATACTGTCTGCTGCGTGATGGCATTGTAGTAGTAGAAGCGGTTGTTGTTCTGGTCGAAGAGCTCCCACCACTGCTTCTGGTCTGACTGGCGGACCTTCAGGTTGGGAGGGGGCTCCCAGCCACACTCACCAGTGCTCAGGTTGACGTACATCCGCTCCTGGGAGCGGGGTTCGATGATTTCCACCCAGTCTGAGCTGCAGGGACACGAGAGCCACATTAGTGTGCGCCACAGGCTTGAGGCAGATAGGTTGTCTGGGAGTCATACAAAGCTGCCTGCCCCCCAGGCCAGGGTTCTGCTGATCAAAGCATTGCTTGGGGTCATTCAGCAACATAACAGCACAGAGGAAAAAAGGGGGAAGGGTTTAAGACAGGCAAAGTAAAATCAGCAGCTCACTGTCACAGGGAAAGGAGGTCACCCTCACTGGCCTGGGACAAGCGGCATGGGGTGGATGAGCATCGAGCATGGTATGCTGATAACTCGCATCACGAGCTGCTGCCTCGTGCAAGGGAGCTCATTCTCAAGAGCAGGGAGTATCCGCAGAGCAGGATCTGCTCCTTTTGAGAGCTGTACCCTCTAGTTAATGCTACCTCAGAAGACCAAACCCCTAGCTCCCAACAATGTGGGCAGCCTGCCCACACAAGCACCTCTGAGGCTTGAGGGTATTTCCATGTCACCAGGACCTTGCTCAAAGCCCACACCTGCTTGGCCAAAAGATAAAGGTGGGAGATGAAACGACTTCTACAGCAACTTCTCCCCTCCATCCTTTTTTTTGCTGGTGGGACAAAGCTTTCTGGCATGTTGGCATAGGGTGACCCAAAAAACAGATACAGCCTGCCACTGCTCCCTCCATGGGTCCCTCCAGCCCCAAAGACCCTATGCTAGCCCAGCCTAGGGCTCAGCAAGAGCAGAACAGGGTGCTGCCAAGAATGTGCCTGCAAGCAGATCCCGGTATCCAGAGAGCATCTGGATTGCTGCTCTATATGTTTTGCAAAAAAACTCATCAGCTCCCCGATGTCAATCAAGAACAATACAAAGAGCCACATCAGCAACCCCATGCCGCGGCCTGGGGCAGGAATCACAGAGCCAACCCAATTAATTCAATGGAGTTGCCTATCAAACCATAGGAACAGGAACACACCAGCAAGTCACTGCCATTATCAAGGACACAGTCAACTGCAGAGGTGTCAATCATGAACAGGGTACAAAAGGGGGAAAGCAGGGCAGCAGCAAAGCACAGCAGCAGTGCTGGAAAAAGAGCAAGACAAGCATGTCCATGTAGAGAACAGCAGGTCACCAGGCAGGACAAGGAACAGATGAAAAGGAACCAAGGGACAGCTCTCAGGAGTTGTAAGCAGAGTGGAGACCCTCAAGAGCACAGTAACAGTTTCCAGGAAGGACAGGCAGTCAAGGGGAAAAGGGGCCCAGAGGACTGAACAGGTCTACTTAAACTCGTGAACGACCTTACAGCTTTGGGAGGGAGACCTACTGCTGCTGGAGGGTAGGGAGGGCTCACCCAAAAGGAGGAATGCCTAGCACATCACCCTCAGCAGGGAACAAAGCAGGTGTGGCAGGAGCCCCCCACCAAAAGCCACATGGAAACACACATGCAGACAAGCTTGGAAGAGACACAGGAGATTATACAGAGGATGTGTTCTGAAAGAAAAACATCCATCAAAAATTCCTGCAAGACCCAGCTGAATGATCAACCCTTCCATATTCAGTAACACACCGGTTTTGATCTTACTGGTAACCGGACTAACCAAAGCACTGAAACACAAAGGGTTCCACCAGCACTGCTCCTGGGGAGGGAGGAGAGATCAGCTATTTTCCGCTAAGTGCAAGCTATTGAAAACAATGAATTCTTCTCGTGGCACTTGGCCACGGCCAAGTGTGCAGTTGCTAACTATAGTCTTCCATTTTAACGAACTTATGTTCATATTTGCATGCAAAGACACACAAGCGAATGTCTTGGGTTGGTGACTTCTTTGTTTCCCTTCAAAGTAAGGGGCTGATGGTGACTGCTGTGGAGTTTAGCCAGGGAAAAAGGCTCCACAGAACACGCTGAAGTGCCAAAGAGTTCAGTACAACCACATTAATATGCAAAGAAAGAAGAAAAAGCAAGCAGCACGTTCCTGGAGCAGGGCCAGCCCTGAGCCACCACACAAGCCTCAAACATATAACACCAGGAACTCTGGAAAGACGTGATAAACCAGGACTGCAGAGAGATAAGGATGTACTTGGACATAAAAAATTTAATTCGAACTTCCCTTCATGGGTTAAAGAAGTTTCCTGGGAACGTTTTTCTTTTTCTCTCAGCTCCCAGACCTGAGTGATGCAGCAGCCACGGGTCATGCACCCTCTCCTGCTGTCACAGCAGCAAATGGTCACAGCCACACCGGCCAGCCCACCGCAATGATTTCAGTCCACTTCATCTCACGGGACTCGCTGTCCCCAGGCACAGGATGCTCCCGCGGGCACAGTTTGCAAACTCTGACCAAACCCCCACCACAGCTTGAGCACAAGGACACGCAGTCTGCTGGCATCATGGTGACACTGGGGAACAAATCCAGTCACCAGAGCCAACTCGAGGAGGCATCTACCTGCTAAGGCCAAGATAGGCACAAGGAAAGCCACAGGAAAATGCTATCCTTGGAGGATTCCCACCAGGCTGTGAGCAAAACCCTCTGTGTGGCTACAAAGAAATTTGTATTACTTGATCCCTGTTTTGCCTCCATGTTCTGTAATTTTTGGACTTCTGTGCTCTGAGCCAAGATACCATCTTGTTCACCCACCTCCCTTGCCCAGGATGAGCTCTGCAGAGAGCTGGGACAGCATCAAGTCCTTCTTAGCCAAAGATGACTCACACTAAGCAAGCCTTCTGAAGATTAATGCCCTCACACAGGTGGCCCAAACACAAATACTACCAACTGGAAAAGTAAGGTCTTCTTCCAAGAAACAAGAGGCTGAAAGCAGTCACTGTATGGTTTCATACTGAAGGAATACTGTGCTCTGAGAACAGGGGACAGTTCTGGAGAGCAGGAGACTCCAGAACTTGAGGGACTAAAGGATAATGCAAGCTTCAGGAGTGTTGATGCTTCCTTCTCCATCATCTTGACACCAAGACTGCACTAGGCAGCCATCCTGCTGTACTCCCATACTAAGAAAAATCATAAGAGCTGCAGTTCTCTCCCTACAGCCTCAAGCCAGGGTTGCTGAAGCCTCTACAAAGCCTTAGGACACGATGAGGTACGAGGACCAGTCAGATCCCATCATCAGAGGTCATCTAACTGAGGATGTGACGATGCCAAGACTAGGTGCTTATTAAGTGGTCCTGCATGAGCACATGGAATGAAGAGTTTGGCCATCAGGCACGTACAGACTGAAGTACTACAACTCCCAGAGCCTGACCATGATATGATACCAACTAGAGGCAGGGACACGGGGATGCGGTCCAGGGCTACTCACTGCAGCAAGCGGCTGGGGTGGTGGGGGTAGGCATCTGAAATTATCCAGCACAGGGACAAGAAGTTCAGAAGCTCCATCAGCTGCTAACAGAGTATATGATAAGGGGTCTGTGAAAGGCAGAAGCAGCCCTATGGAGAATGAAGCCACATTTACAACCCTGGGTGCTCCAAAGGGAGGCTCAAGGCAAAAATCAGTGAAGAAACGGGGAACAGGTACCAAAGCTGCCAGCATCGCTGCTCCTCTGAAGGTCCAGGCTCCCAGCTAGCTGACGAGCCACCTAAGACTGTGCTCAAGCACCTCAACATTACATTTTAACAGGATCATGCTTGCTGCTTCACCTTCTGCAGGACAGGCAGAGCCACCCCAGCACACTGGGTGGGCTGTCAAACTCCCCTTAGAAAAAAACTTCACAGTGCAGAGTTCAGACTCTGAGCAATGAAGTGCACAACCCCCGGTGGCTCAGATTTGCTCACTGAAACCAGGACATGGCTGTAATCATCTGTCTCTGGAGCTGCAGGGGGCTTCCAAGAACCTATCTAGCACCAGCTCCTTGCAGGAATACTCCACCAGCTGACTCAGTCAATTCAGGTTTTATTCACTGCCTTCTCTCATCCAAGTCCAGAAAAACTGTAATTTAGACCTCAGGGGGGAAAAAAGTACCCAAAACAACCCTCTCCTCCCCCCTCCCCACCCCATACAGAAATACCTATATCCGAGCTTCTTTTAAATACACATGCATCCTTCTAACCAAAATTAGGGAGGTACTAAAATAAATTTGTCAGCCAGTTCCTAAAACTCCCATGCTTCTGAAAATAAGCTTTATGCAAACAAACCAATCTCTACTTTGCACAAGACAGACCAGACAGTGAAAATATAGAACAAATGACTGCGACTGCTCAGCTCCAGCATGAGCAGAATGAGGACAGCCCTCTGAAAGCAGAGCCAGCCCTACAACACATTACAGAGGAGAACAGAGCTCAGCATCACCGCTTAGATGGGTTACAGGCAGAACAGAGCTTGGAAAAAAAGAGAAAGAAGAAACAATCTCTTTCAGCACATGGCTCAGATTTCCTGGTGTCTCTACACGAGAATTGGGGGGAGGGGGGGGCAGAGGAATTCTCCCCAAGAGAGAACAGTCACACTACTAAGATAACAAAACAGCCTCAAAGGCAAAAGGTCCTGGACAACAGCACACAAACCTGAACTGGGATAGATGCATAAGCATCTTGGACCACTGTAACCCAGTAGGGAGAAAAGAGGGCAGCACTCTCCACTGTCCACTCTGTGCCGAGCACCACCACCCACCAGGACTGGTGCAACCCCACCAGCAGACCAAGCTCATACTGACCCAGACCCAGAAAGCACTCCCAGGCCCAACCCAGCACCACGCAGAGCACCTTACAGAGAGGAGAAGGCAGAGGGACTTGAAGTGTTGCTCATCCTCACCTCATCCTCCATCTCTCCCTCTCTCCTCCACAGATTGGAGGTTCTGTGACAGAGAGAAGAGCAAGGGGCAGGAAACATCCCCATTTTCATGGCTTCAGGGCTGGACTGTTGTCCAGGTAGATCTTGCACTGCGGCAAGAACCTCTGCTTACTCAGTCTGCGCCATCAAGCTGCCATCACAGCATCCCTTGGATCAGCCCATGCAACCATGGCTGGAGCTAACATTTGCATGTCAGAGCATGACCCAGTTCTCCAATCCTTAAAAAGCCTCCCTAAAGTTCTTCTTTACTCCTGATGCAGCAGCATCTCCTAAGCTCAGAGAAGGCTTCAGCAGAGTTGTTCTTCCTTTTAAGGGCTGAGCATTTGAGAACGAGTTTCAGAAGGAAGAAAAAACCTGTACTAGCATTTTTCATCCTCTCTCTACTTCCAAAATGTGCTCCATGGATCCACAGCCCCATCCAAATTCCAGCTGTGGGGGAGGCCTGGTGCCAGCCAGAGGGTCCTGCCCAGGGTGCACTGCAGGGGAGCTGAGCCTAGTACAGCTCAGTCCTGTCAGCACAGGTTGCAGCAACTCCAGGACACATGGCCAGGTCCATTGCTGCTAAGATTCCAAGTGATACCAGCAATGCTGTGCTCTGAGAGTGACTGCAATCCCCTATCACCGCACTTGTAATCAATTTTGTCCTGGAAGGACAGGATTTAAATGCAGTAACATCCATTTTAGCAATATGCTACAGAGTAAATACTTGCCATCTGCTTTGGTGAAGGTACTACAGGACAACCTGCAAGTTCAGCAACAACTGACCACCACAGCTGGGACAGACCCTGACCCTCTGTCTCCATGTGCAGAGTCCCAGGGCAGCAGCTTGACTGATGGCTTCCCACAGCCCTGAAGGCAATGCCTGGGTTTCAGGGAGGATCTGTACAGGCACAAACATTGAGCACAGTTTGTTGAGCACCATCACACCCATCCTGCCTGTACATGACAGCACCAAAATGGGCAGCAGGCGCTCACGTGAGGCTACTGCCAACCAATGCCTGACCTGTTCAGGCATGCAGATCTCAGCAGTGAGATACCCACGGTCATGCTTCTCCTTGCATCTTCTTGGCACACACAACAAGCCAAGACAGAAACTTCCAGTAGGAGCAGAGCTGGGCTTCACCCCACTTTGGGAGCACATGCAGGCACGGAGTTACAAGGATCTGAGATCAGACTCAAAGCACCTAAGAGCCACTCAGCACGAATGGAAAACTAGACCTAGGCCTAGTTTGTTCCTATTTTTATCAGGGGAGTGGCCATACAAGAAGAGGAAGTGGCAGAGCTACAATCCACATGAGTCTTGGGTATTCCCAATGAACCCCAGCACATGGGGCTACCCACTAACTGTAATCCTGGTCATTGACCAGGATGCTGAATATGGCTTGCTTCAGTCTCCACAGACCTCTAAGTCCCCCACACCTTGCCAGCTGCCAAACAGCAGTATATCAGCAGGGCAACATTCACCAATGCTGACAAGACTGCACCCAGAGCCAAGGGTGTTGTGCTGACAGGGCTGTAGAAACAAGGTGGAGGAGATGTAGCTGCCAAAAAGATGAAAGGCAAAAGCCTGGGCCTTGGAGAAGCAGCCATGTTCTCCCTATGCCAAAGCGTGTAATGGCACACATAACACTTCTACTATTTCAAGGACACAGCAGCACCCGCCGCCCTCTCTGCCATTCTAGGAATTACTGACAGAAGTCCCAATTTATCTACCGTGTTACCCAACTGCTTCAGGACTGAGATTTACTCTTCACAGATTCCTCTATCACCACCAGGGATTTCAGGAATTCCTCTCAGCACTGCCATGAAGCCCTGCAGCTGCTGCCTCAGTCAGTGCCAAGGAGAGCAGCCCAGGTACACAAGGCTCCACAGTCAGAGGCTGTTTAGGAAGAGCTGCTCCACCTCACATCACTCACTGTGCACAAAGAACACAAGTGCAGGAGATTTTCATTTCTATGCACAGTTAGATGACCCTAGGCTTAGTGAAACCATGAGAGGTGTTACACGGCCTGAAACACACTGAAGTGCTACAGGGCATCTGCTTTCTTCATACAGGAACAGAGAAGAGCAATTTTTGCACCATCCTTCACCGAGAGAGAACCAGCCCATAGTGCAAAGCAAACCAAGTGACAGAGGCTGCTCAAAGTTTGTTTGCTACGCAAGGAAACGCTGCACAAAGAGAAAACGCTCAGAGAGGCTTCTGAATTATGCTGGGGAGAGCCGGGAAGACAGGAACAGAAAAGACAGACACTAAGCCAGAAAAGGTAAATCCACCAGCCGGTACTTCAGGACTGAGCAGTCACCTTAGCAAAGGCGCACAGGGAGAGGGGCCGAAGGGACCTCTTGAGACGCCCATCTCGGGTCTAAAAACTACACCAGACCATAACGAACCCAACACAACTTCAGTTTTCCCAAAAGCTCCACAGGAAACGACAGCGGTCGAGGGCAAGAGCAGACCGAGGCTGTCATTACAGGGTGGAGCACCTGCAAGGTAAGACCGTACACCAACAGCCGCATGTCACCCAGGCGCCAGCTGCTGAGTCTCCACCAACAGCGAGACTGGGAGCACAAGGCTATTCTCCGTCGCTGGTCTCTGCAAAGCCACTGTCTGAAGCAGCAACATTCCTGCATGTGTGGCATTAGCAAAATAATGGTCCTCTGTCTCTCTTCATTTAGAAGAGCTGCCAGTCATTTATTAGCTGAAACACAGAGTCCCTTGAAAACACATGCACACACAGATGGGGCTTGCAAGGGACCAGGCTATGTCTCAGCTAGCAGAGCCCACAGGAGCTGGTGGCTGGAGGTGCAGAACAAAGATAACAGTGTTCATCACAACTTTTTTAGGCCGTTTCATTCTTTGGGAACTCTCTCCAACCGCAGCTGCCTCTGCCGACAGCATTTGTTCCTGATCAGTTTTTTCAACAGAGAAGCTCTTGAAGTATTTGCTGTCCCAGCCTGTTAAGCATAACTCAAGTTAACCACTACAGTGCCGGACAGCGGAGGAATTTGGCAGCGAGTCAGCAGCAATAGGAAGCAGTCTGCAAACCCTCCCCAGCACCCTGAGCTGCCATCAGGAAACTCATCCTGACAGGGCTCTCGTGCAGAACAGCCGCTTTGCAGCCGTCATTTTGCCCAGCCCAGAGCACACCAATTTCCTCCGGCACAGGAACAAAGGCAGTAAATAAACAGCTGAAAGTCCCAGCCACAGAGTTCATAAACCATTCATAAAAAAATAAGCAAACCGACCACTTTTCCGTGAAAAATTTCTTCTATTCGCTTTGCCCACAGGAACTGATGAACAGACAGTGTATTGGAGACGACAGAGAATCACTGCTGCAAAGCCACTGAACCAGACCCCATGGCATCCACCCCCTCCTGCACACTCGCCCCACGGAGCAGCGCAGCTCCCTGCTCTGTGCACACCTCCACCTCTGAAGAGTTCACTTAGAGGTGAGTGAATCAGCCATTTTTTTCCATGGTTTTTAATACTGGTGAGATAAACCACAGAAAAAGCTTCCTCTGAAAGGGAAGGTGTATTTAAGTGCTGCCCCAACCTGACATTTTTCACCTCCTGGATCATCTCCAAAATGTTACGTGTGGGTAGAGTCAAATTCAGGGAGCTGTATTTCAACGTCTTGCTTTGTGTGCTACACACTTGGGTCTGTGACTGCAGCAACACCTTAAAACTCCAAATCAATGCAAATACTTGTTAGGGGTAGTTCTGGTGTTTATCAATTACAAGACCAGGCTTCGCTCCAACGACCGAGTTGGTCATCCTTGCCTTAAAAGGCAGCTACAGCCTTTCTAAATTTCAAAACCTCTGCGATCGTTCGCTCAGAACAAAGCAGGAGTAGGTAAAGCCCCAAATCTGCCTTTACGCCCGCCTTGCCAGAGAAACAAAGGTGGGAGTCACCAAGAAGCCAATCATTGGTGAACAGCTGTCAGTCACCAAAGGCTTTCAGAAAGGGTCTCCAGTTGTTCCTTGTAGATGTCCAGAAGAAAAACAAGCTGGATTCTGTGCACCAATACTGTCTTAGCCAGGTCTGCACAGCTAAACTCAACTCCCACATCAAGTGAAATACTCCCCAGGGAGCCTCAACCCTTGGCAGTGCCACCACGGTACTAGAGTCAACAGACTCTCCAGGAAACATACAAGGGGACACTACTGAACGATTTCTTGCCTTGGAGATCAGCCTTCTGCAGGGCATCTGCTCTCTTCTTCAGCTTCTCCAGGCAGAATAAATGGCTCTATAGTTTCACTAATCCTTTTGCTCTCGGTTATGACAGTAGGCTGTTAATCCAGTGGGACGAGGGAGAGCTGAGTGATGTCAAAGACAGAAACATCGGAAGCTAAAAGACTTCAGGGTGCCAGAGGCTTTTACAGTTAACAGCTACTCTTCAACAGAAGATAAGTAAACTCCCTAAGTAAAGAGAAGACTGGTGTGGCAAAACAATTCTTTCCTCTGGAGGGATCAAACTAGGTGACTGCACAGCTGACACAGATAACCAGAGCTGGGGACAGAGTCGCGACCTCAGTCCTCATCCATCACAGTGCATCACAGACACTCAGGCTCAAGAGGAGCTGCTGGCAAGAGCAAAAACCTAAGTCCCATCTTTCCCACAGCTGCTCTGTAGGAGCCAAAATACCTGGTGATGATACCTGACACACTTCCAACTTAAAAGAGATTCCTAAGGCATACCACTGCTGCTGGGAAAAGGCGGATGTGCACTTGGTGATTCAAACATAGCTAAATTCAACTACTACCAAGAAAAGCTGAACCAGAAACCTGAATACAGTTTATCTTGCTTAAATAACCAGAAGTAAAAAAAATCATGCAGACCAAAGCCTGACCCAGATGATGTTTAATTGGCAGCTCGCTCTCCCCTTGACCACATCAGTCTAAAATACACTTAAGCTTCTGTGTATAGCTGGACGAGTAAATACACACCATCTGTCTGTCCTGGTCTAATGGGGACAAACAACTAAAACTAAAAATTCAGACTGAGCTTTCTTACAAACAGTAGAAGAGATTGCTCAGCTCAGGAGGTAGCTGCAGAGCTGGCAGCACTAGACAGGATCTCCAGAACAAAACACAAAAAAACAACACAAAAAAAACACCAAAAACATCCAGGAAATCCCCGGTGTCACTTCTCCCCACAATTGATTTTAAATTAACTTATCCCTCCCACTTGGTACATGAGGAAGAAGAAACTTCCTGGCTACAAGGAGGGAAATGCAGATATTAATAGCACCACAACGAGCACGTATTACAAGTTACGCTGCAGCCCTGAAAGACCTTGGCTGGATCTTGAAAATACCGGTTGCCATGGCAGTAACTGCTCTACATGGTAACAGTGAACAGTGGGGTGAGAACAATTTACTGTTTGATTTGGTGCCCAAAACAAGCTCCTTTTGTTTCTCTCACCAAAACCCCAAGCATTCATGAGTTTGTGTCCAGTCCAAAACTGGGCTTTTCACTTTCAGCGATGGCAAGGAGGCTAGGAAGAAAGGGGCAAATTTAGAAATATTTCAGAGCAGGCAGTGCTTTGTCCTTCTACTGCACAGCCAATGCGCTGGAGCAAAGATCGGGACACATTAGACTTCCCTCTGTATCTGACGCCCACCTAGACAGTCCCCATCTGCCTCCACTACACATTACTCACCATTGCTAAAAATTAAGTGCAAAACCCCTCAGAGGCACTCATTCTATTTCCAGAAGCTAGAAGCAAGAACTTTTCCAAGGAAAGATGAACTAACAGTCAGTGTTCAACATGACAGGAGACTGCCGCGGTGTTGCGACTTTTCCCTTCCATCCTCTCTCTCTCTCTCTCCTCTTTGCCATTCACACCCTTCTCCTCCCTTTTCCACAGCACAGCAAAACCCAGGAGATACTTTCACGGGACCATATGTTACCTCACTCAGTTTCAGCGCTCAAGGTTTCTTACCTCATTTGCTCAGAGCCCAGCACTGCACACCATAACAGGCTCTCCCCAGCCACAGCTTGCGTCCCCTTTTCTAGGTCACATACAAAGGGACTTCCCTGCACTGTGAGGTCTCACAGTTTACTTATCTTATTTAACCGTTTACTCACCCACGTGTCTCATGATGAGGTTTTCTTTGATACCTCATGCTCAAATCTTTCAGAGGGGCTCACAAGATCACCCTGCCTTGTGCATGCCAACACCTTCCAAGTACTCAAGGAGTCAGATGGCGCAGCTGTGGTCTACAAAAGCCATGCTGGCTCTTCCACAACACAGACAATCCCGGTTTATGACAACTTTTATGAAGGTAAGATACACATCTTGGATAAAAGCAACTGCCCCTCCATCCTGTCTACAGCCAGGACAGCAGGAAAGGTGTGTTAGGCAGAGCGTGTCAGCCCAGGCATACCCTGCCTCCATCTTCTTACTTCCCCAGAGCCCACACTGCTTTTATGGATATTAAAGCCACTATTTCCTGACTCTTCCTCCTAGAATCCATTTCAGACTGGCTGCTCTTAAATTTACTGAAACGGTTTTTGAACTGCTAATGCTTTTTGTATCCACAATCCCTAAGGACAAAGAATTCAGAAATTCATCACACATCATGTAAAAGTACCTGCCTCCCACAGGTTACATCAACTGCTTCTGGTTACCATGCCACAAGACTTGGTACATAAAATTCAATTTAATTAGTGCCTTCGTGAGTTTGCATACCTTAATTACATGCTATGTCACACTTGTATTCCCAACCAAGGGGTCATGATTTTTTTTCTCTCTCCTAATAAGGCAGCCAGTCTGTTCCTCAGTCATTTTGTCTTCTCTGAGGCCTCTCCAACACCATCATCCTTCTCAAGATGCAGAAACCAGAACCACGCACAGCCACAAGATACGCACTGATGTTCTACAGAGAGTCAAAAATCATACCCTCTGCTTTGTCATCATCTCCCTTGCTGATGGCAACCAAAATCTATTGGATTTCTTTGGCTAGCATCGCATGATGGAAGGATGATTTCAGAGAACTGCTCCTTCCCAAGCTGCAACCACCAATTCCAGGTTCAGCATCACACAGCCCAGTATACACAATTTTCCCCTTAGGAAATCGCCCATTTTCCAACACTGAAGTTCATATGCCACTATCTGTCCACTTGCTCAGGTCCTTCTGGATTTCTTCATCCTCAGTGAGGTATCAAATCACCTGAAGGAGGATCTTCTGAAAACCTGGGGATTTCATTGCACTTGAACACCTGAGGTCACCCACAAGATGAAAACCAGCTCACTGCTGACTTTTACTCATGCTGAAAAATTGTAATTGAGCCCTTTGTTTGGCATCTTATGCTTTCACCAGCTCTTAGGCCTTTCCTCCAAACCCACAGTGAGTTTCTCAAAACCCTCTGGTGGAGAGCCTTGTTAAAGGCTGTTTTTAAAACCCAGCGTATGAAGTCTATTGGTCCTTCTACCCACATGCTCACCAAGCTCTAGCAGGTCAATGAGGCACGGCTTGCCTTTATGTTAGTAGCTCTGCTAACTCTTTTCCAAGATGCCAGGCTTGTCCATGACTCCAGCGATCTTGTTCTTCATTGCTGAGGCGCAGGCACAGAGGTCAGACCCACCGGCTTGTGGTCCCCAGGATCCCTCCTACAGCTCTTCCTTCACGGAGCACCTGGCATAGGTATTGAGGTGCCTCACGTGTACCTCCCTGATTTCCCCAAGATCCTCCCCTCTTCAGAAAATACCATGCTATTTCCACTACCAATTTTTGTGATACCAAGAATACTTAAGCAACAGGATACATGCAAAACTATCTCAACAATTCCAGATTTACAATCCTCCAGCAATCTTGAGTCAACTCTATCTGTTCCTTACAGTTTCTTATCAGCACCTGTTTGCTCTACAGCTATTTCTAGTGACATTCAATGTGTGACAACTTCTCCGACAGCTCTTTCATAGTGAGTTTGTAGTTCGCAAAGCTCTTCCACAGGAGTCAAGATGGCGAAAAAATGGTTTAGATTTTTGTGACGGCTTTATCATTCGTGCCTCTCACACCTTGATCTCTTCTGCTACCCATGTCAAAAACCATTCACATTTTGTTAAATTCACTCTTCAAGAGACTTATTCTGGTCTGTTTTATTTTTATTTTACACGTACTCTGCTGAAATACAGGGGTGTTGGTCTTCTTGGATGGATACACCACCACTTTTTGACCGACATCCTTCTCACCACAACCATATTCTATCCACTGCACATTTTTTTGGGTTTTTTTAAGAAACAAAACCAAAAGTCTTTGATTTTTTTTCTTGGTATAGATATCCACTCCTTCCGAGCCACCAATGCCATCTCCAAATAACTTCCACACCACCTCTGGTCCTGACAGCTCCTCTTTAGCAGATGGACAGAACTACATACAGTAGACAAATATCAGGGTTCTTGCACGACTGCAACCACATACAGACCCTTTTTCGCTAGCTCAGAGCAAACACCAGCTCTACAGCAGGACAGGCACAACTGTCATTAATTTCACTAATGCTGCTAGTCACAAACGGTGCACTGTAACCACAGAACTAGAGTTACTAGGGCTGTTCCTGAGCTTGTTCATAAGTCTTCACAGGTAACTGTACATTCCCAGTTTCCAAACTGAGATGTGCTTCCAGCTGGAAGCACACTAAATGACCAAAACACGTCCTGAAGCCCCTTCCAGGTGGGAGGACGAGAGCTGTACGCTCCTCCTTCCTAAGGGAACACAGGACATCAAACTGCAGTCAGGATAACAGAAAAGCAACAACTTGTGGCAACATCCCCCTACCAGGAAGGGGCCACAGCCCGGACCTTCTCTCTTGCTTTCAGCACTGCTGGGCACAGAGAGCTGTAGCCAAGTTCAAGGCCTGTACAGCTGCTGCCAAGGTCCTGCCTGATACAAACAGCAGGGCCCAGTTGCTAACAAACTGCAAAACAGACTGTAATTGAGAAAAAAAACCCACCACCAATCAGGTTTTGCCTGAAGCAAAAGAAAAACAAGGGTGTGTATCTTCCAGCTGTTCATGACTCTTTTTGATGTCTTCTGTCACAGCTCAGCAGGTGTGAAGTCGAAAGCGATGAAGAAGCCCTTTGCATCTTGAGCAGCAAAGACAGCTCTGCATCCCAGTAAAGTGGTGGCTGAAGTTTTTTCCCCCAACAGCACCCAACTCTCTCAGCCAGATGCTGCTTTGTCACAGGCCCAGGTACTGCTTGTGCTTGGTGAAAGGCCAATTTCCATAGGGACTTACAGAGGAGCCAGAGCTCTAGTACAGGCACATTCCACCATTAAAGCTGTTCATGCTCATGGATGACATTTGGCCTTCTCAGGAGAAACAGCCGTGCCACAAGGATTTACCGCTACAACTCTACAGGCAAAGCAGCACAAGTCCCTAACGCTTTTAGCAGCCCCAAAACAGCAGCTTCAGGGGACAATTTCATTCATGTAAAGCCCCTCAAATCATTTCTGCAGTCCATAGAAACTCCAGATTTAACCCAAGTCTGCTGGGATGGGGAGGGCAAAAAAGAAGCACCACAGGCAGCCTGATGAAAAATTCACCTCTTCTCTGACCAACCCACACATTAGCTTGAAAAAAGGGCTGCTGCTGCAAACAGCGCAGGTCTGAGCTAAGTATCAGGAATGAAACATGTGCCAAGGGCACACAGCATGCCGTTCCCAGGGACACACAGGCACTGCCAGGATGGCAGTAACGGAGCTATGACAGGCAGCTGCAGGAGCTATTTTATTTCAGGAGGCCAAGTACCAGATGCATATGGTATAGGAACATTCCCAAATAGGAAAGTGTGCTCTTCCCCAAAGTGCCCCTAGTGCAGGGTACAGCCCAAACTCAACATCCCCAAACACTTCCCCAGTGGAGCCATCCAGGCCAGTCAGGAACTAGCATCTCAGCATCTGGAAACTGTCTGGTTTTCCACTCCAAGCTGAACTCCTGGCTGATGCACTGAGCTATGTGGTGATCGTCACACTGTCTGTCCCCACTTCTGCACCTGCAGCAGCCCAATATGAAGTTTCCCTCAAATCCTGCAGCAAGCACACCTTGCACCAAACCAGCCCCTCCTTGTTGGCGCGTACAAGATCCAGCAGCGCTCCTCTCCTAGTGGGCTCCTCCACCATTTGCATCAGGAAATTGTCACCACTGCACTGGAGGAACCTCCTGGGCTGTGGAAGGCTGGCTGAGGAGGTCTTTGAGCAAATACCAAGGTAGTTAAAATCCCCCACGAGAACCAGAGCCTGTCACAGTTTCTCATAGGAAAAAAAGGAAATATCCATGCGTCAACCTCACCTCTAAGCATTTCACCCTCCCACCAAAAGAAGCTGTGCCCCACAGCAGCTCTCTGCCAGCCTCCCTTCTCTGCAGTAGGGTTTTCCATTCAAGGTCAAAGTATCAACTGAGAAACCACTCCTGCAGCTGGTCTGACGCATCATGGGAAAGGGAAAGGAAAATAAGGTTATGGTACGCTGAAAGCAGAGCTGATACAATGACTTGCTGTTGCTGGGAGGCCAGGGTCCTCCATACACACAAACAACCTCCAGCTTGTACCCCACAAATCAGCCCCAGAACTCATCACATAGAGACCTAGAGTTGCTCAAACCCCACACTGAGATAATTCAGTTTGCTAACTGAAAAGCTGCTGGTTTTCTCTTGCTGTGGTCAATGTCCGGTGGCAGGATCCAGGGTCAGAAGAAACTGAAGCCACACATGACCACCCTTTCTCCAAAGGTCATCACTGACTTTAGAGTCACGGGACCACAGAATCTTCCAGGCTGGAAGGGACCTCCAGAGATCACCTAGTCGAACCTCTCTACACAAGCAGGGACATCTTTACCTAGGTCAGGTTGCTCAGAGCCTCATTAAGCCTTATCCTTTATGCCGTCACTCCAAACCACAAGTCAGGTGTGGAAAAGCCTTCAGTAGCTCAAAATCATGTTTTAGACCAATTTATAACTACAGCTTTAGTGAACACAGTCCAGGTTGTCAGACCAGCACCTACTCACCAGGCGTTTCCTCAGGAGCTTCTACACCCACAGTACAGACAGACCTCACACTTGCTTTGCACCCCAATTTTTAGCAATTTTAAAACTAACTTCATGAACATTGAAGTAGCCTTTATCTGTATCTGTATCTATTCTAAGGAGTTTCCAAGACAAAACTGCAACTCTTCTGCAATCTGTGCTTTGACTACAGATGAGAGTCCAAGGGCAGCACCGACACAAGTATGACGCCGTGCTCCCATCCCTATGCTCCTCACTTCACATTCACTTTACTGTGATGGCTGACCCAAACTCATGCCATCCATTGCATTACAGTGCTATCATCCACAAAGAAAAGGTTCCTCCATGTGCTTAGCATTTGTCCTTAGGCATACATTAAACACTTTTCACAGCAGCTGCACTCCAGACTGTGCTCTGCACATGTGCTCACAGCCCTTTTGCCACCTCTGTGCATCTCTCGGTGTTGATTCATTACCAAGAATTTGTAGAACGCTCGGACCTTCTCTCACCAGAGCTTAGAGCAATGCTTGGAAGGCCCAATAAAAAAAATAAAAATCACAGACCTAATTACTGCAGTTAGCAAAAAAAAGGCTGTACACTGTGGCTGATACAGAGCTAGGTACTGTAGGTGTCAAAGGAAACTGCAAGACACATTAGGAAGAAACAGCCACTGGTCCACAGGAAGACTAAAACTGGAATTTAGTCTTACTGTAACGTGCTGAAATTAGCTGTTGGACCCCGAGTTACCATTTGAACACAAACAGGAGAGGCTCAGACTCTGGATTAGTGTGACCACTCACAGCTTGCCCCATGTCTGGAAAGAACCCCACACTTACCATTTCCCATACTGTACCCAAAAGCACACAGGGGACAAGCCCAGTGTGGATGAGACTGTGTGGAGAAGCACAACTGGGGTGGGCAAGGACCAGGCACTGAAGCTGGGATGCTCAGGTTGGAGTCCTGACAGCAAAACGTAGCCAGCCACCCTGAGGCCAGTGCAGAGGCACCAAAAACCACAGTCAACACCCACTGCCCGATATATGACCACAGCCTCTAGGCATCAGCTAGAGCTACATCAACACTACACAGCTCCACTCATCTATCACATCCCTTGGGTCTGAATTCAGTTATTTAGTCATAGAGGCTCCTATGATAACAGTTTATCTTATTTCACTTTGTTACTGAAAATACTTCACACAATTTATTCTTCTCCTAAACTGAACCACGATTGCCAGTGCACATGAAAACCCACACGCAAGACTCAAAAGACACTGCCTCACAGTCAAAAGAAAACTAGTTGAACTCCATGTGGTTAAATGCAATTTGCGGAGCTCAGTCCAATCTTGTTGGGCTGCACTGTGCAAAGCTTCTCCTGGTATCAGCAGCGATGGAGACAGCCTCTTTGCGATTCCTCTAGAAAAAAAAACGAACAAGCAAAACCAACAGAAAAACCAGACCTACAGAACTAAGGTTATCCCTGCTAGACCACACCTGGCCCTGGGCCACCACCTCATGATGTCCAAGATGACAAAATCCCACCACAGTGAGTCTTTTCTGCCTCTATAACAGGTTTCCAGCCAGAAAGCATCAAGCGTGTTTGCCCAGGCAGGAGATAGCCCCATCTGCTAAAGCAAAGAGCCTTGTGGCAGCACCCACAGCTGCCAAGTCTCACACACAAAGCCCAGCACAGGTTTGGTCCCCTCCTAGGCCAAATCACTTGTTTGTTTTTGGTAGATCATAAACCCTAAGGCTAAGAAAGGTCAGTGCAGGGGAGTCCAGGACTGCTGTGCTCCAGGCTGACAAAGGAACACATAGCAGGGCTGGGAGTACGGTGCACTTGTGCTCATCTTCATTGCTCTCCACATCAGAGCAGTTCCCATCGACAAAGGCAGAGTGCAGCGCGCTTGGCTCAGGGAGGTGGGCGCATGCAGACCACAAGAGGAGTAAGAAAATGCATCCCCTATGCAAAATCGGCCTTCTGTTCGCCTCTGATGACTGACAGAGGTGTCAGCAAATACTTTTATTCAGACCTCTCTCTGTCAGAAGTTCTTCAGCACTCTATGAAATCCTGCTGTGAAGTCCAAAAAGGGAAAAAAGAAATATTGGCGTAACCTGTGCTTTGTTAATCCAGCCTAGTTTTTTTCAGCAGGAATTTTCTAAAGGTGATTACTGTTCAACCCAAGTCCTTTTCTCCTGAAGCATGTCGCTGTGGGAGGCCAGACACACCCCAATGCCTTGAAAGCTGCTACACAGGCTGCATCAACGCTCCCATGGGGATCACAAGAGTCCTTTCCATCACCCATGCTTCATTGCAAACAAGCATCTCCATTATAAGGTTCCCAGAGCTCTTTTGAGTCCGTGCATTGCATAACCAAAAAATGCTGACAGCTGACAACACACAAAGGAAAAGAGCTTGTGAGAGTAGTTGAAGGAGGGGTGGCACCAGTTGCATAGGAATTTGCTAGTCAGTACACAACTAAGAGATACAACACTTATTCCTTACACCAGTAAACTCCAACCCTTGGGATCAGTAATTAGGATGAGAGAATATATCCCAAAAGATGTTATTTTTAACATTCTCCCATAAGACCAAGTCCAAAGAAAGTTTTCTCTTGAGCCACAGTGTCTCATTCCAGATCTGTCTGTGCCAGACAGATATATCATCTGCTGCTCTTGTTTTACTTTCCTGCCACTCCAAAACCTGACTGCTCTAAGAAGCTGTCCAAAGCAGAACAGTTATTTTTCCCCATGAAAAACATAAAAACAGACAGCTTGCATCACTGGGCACTCATGACTAAGACACCATCAGCAGAAGAAATTGATTGTAAAATTGTCTTTGCTACAAGGGAACTGCCCTCCTGTCCTCAACAAAGACAGGAAGTAATATCAAACGTATAAGCAATGACAGTAGAGCTCAGAAACCTTCTATTAACCCAGCTAAAACAAACTCCATGCATTTCCTCTGGAAATTATTTCTATTACAAATAAGCACCACCCCACCCATTCTTCAAATCTGTCTGGAGGGCTTCTTAAAGAAACACGAACCCACACATGTCACAACAAGGCATTGTGCCCCACTCCACCTGAGAGGGCTTGATGGAGTCTAAATCAAGCATTTCAGATTCTCACATATTTATCTGCTGACAACTTGCAAGTTATCTTCTCCTAATTGCATCACCCACTAAGAACGCTATTTGGGTAGTACAACAGGAACGGAAATGCTGGGAAAGGAGACCACAGGAGAGAAGGACAGGCTTCTTTTCCTTTGAACTTCTGATTAGCTACCATCAGAAGACTGTGGTGTGTCTGAAGGTGTTTCCCAAGGACCAGGCTCTGTCTACACAAACACTGTAAGCCAAAGCACAACTCCACCTCCAGAGCTAGCTCCAGGCCATGCTGGGCCTGCTGACAGGAGCAACTTACAAAGCACATGGCAGAGATGGTGGACAAGATGACTACCTTCTCCTCCACAGCACATCATCCCTCTTCTGTCTCTGTCAGCAGAGCTAATGGCGCAAAACCACATTCCTCATTTCACTTAAACCCAGTCAGTATTTTATCCCTAAACAGTTTCATCCCAAGGAACTGCCCTGGCACGCTGTGATAACTGCAGTTCAGATAAGCAGGGATGACACAAGGGGTGTGTGGCAGAAGTCCAGCTGCTGCTAACCTCGCCCATCTGCACTTATCTCTGCTGATGTCAGAGACCAAAAACAGACATTATCCACCCCAGTTCGTTTGCTCATTACCGGAATGATCCACCAATAGCAGACTCATCTAGCAGATGGGAGTGGAATGACCTGTCGGGAGCAGAAGTTTGTCTTGCAGTCACAGCCTACAGAGAGGACATCTATTCGTCGCCTTACTTAAGCCACTTAAGAAGAAAGTAAACGAGCACAGGGCACATGGACCCACAGTTCAGAGCACGGAGCTCTGTGCAGAGTAAAAGGACATTCTGCCAAAACCAGAAAGAAAACACCTTTACTGCAAAACCACAGCTAAGTTCAGACAAAAAGAGTCTGTCAGCAGCTCCAAGACAGGATGAAGAAGTGTGGAAATTTTCACTCATACCTAAATTAAACCTCCTGAAGGAAACTCAGAAACCAGTATTCAGGCAAAGACAAATCAAACTTTGAACTAATCAGACTCAACTACATGCAGCAAACTCACGCTCAATACACTGAGATTCAATTAAAAAAAATTGAGTCATCATCATAATCAGAACACGAGGCATGTGAACTTTATACTGTGTTAATCAAATTTACATGGCCAGACAGACCAGCAGGTTTCTCAATGCACTCAGTGCCATCCCCAGTCCTTCCACCCAGCTAACAGGGCTTCTGCAATGCCCAGTACGCCTGGCACAGGCTGGAAAACCTCCCTCTGCTCGCATCCTGATGCTCTTTAATTCAAATGCATTGCTAGAACAACAAGTCCCAAGTGAAAAGCTTCCCCTCAATCAGTAAGATGGCAACCAAGTTGGGGGGGGGGGCGAGGGGGGACACCCAACCAAAAAAGCCCACAAACACCCTTATGGGCCAAGCAGCATAACTGCTACAGCAGTTTATGCTCAGTTATCTTTAATTAGATAAACAATTCCTTTAAGGCTGCCTTGGTTCTTACAGTCCTTTCCACAGTCCCTCAATGTCAACAGTTCCTCCTTCTCTCTAATAAGAAATCAGCAAGAATTTCTTACCCATTAGGCAGCTCGCTACAGGCATCTCAGTCTCTCCTCTGTTCATCTTTGCACCACGACACATTACATTTTTCTAGAGATCAAGCAAATCATCTGAACAGCAGACATTTGCCTTTTGTGCCCCTAAATCAGGGCAGCACTCAGTGAATCAGAGTCTGTATATCTTGCTGGCATATTAAATGTGCAAGTATCTCATAAGGTTTCCAGCTGCAGATCCAGTCAGGCTCAAAGCAGCCTTTTGCATCACAAGTACAACCATAAAATTCTCTTGGTTACCAAATGAACCAGGGAGTGTACTGCAATCTCCCAGCAAAGGGCAAGACATGGGTTTCAGTTAAGCAAACCTGCTGTGAATATAGAAGGCATCTGAACTCATCTGAACTATCTGACCAAAAACCTGGCTGCAAAACCCACATTCCTGCACTCGCAGTGATCTTATCATCACCCCAAACAGCTTCCCTCTGACATGAAAGGGCCATCTCCTCAGTGTGGAAAACACCAAACGCAGAGAGCACCAGAGACAGTGGGCACAAGCTGGAAAAATTATCCTAAAAATAACTGTGAGAAGCCTCTGCACTGGCCAGCAGAATCCACATAGTTTTGTCAGGTTGTACAATTGATCCCGAGGTACGCAACCCACAATCTTGACCCCGAGCACCCTTGCCTGTTGCAGACAAGGACGCTGAAGCAGCCACTGTAAGTTGCTGTTGCTGGCAGATGGAGCATGTGCTGCTGTGCTGACCATTTCACTGTGTGCATTCTGGCATTCTACATCCCCTTCCCAAGACACCGCTTCTTACAAGCTAACTCAAATCGCTTTCTGCTGGAGAAGATCCAGAAGAGTTAGATGAGAAAGAAAAAAAACAACAAACTCATCCACAACTCCTCCAAATGCAAGAAAAATAAACAATTATTTCAAACACCTTGCACCATCACCAAAGCACCGAGCCAAACGCCAGCCTAGCCCTCCATTCTCCCCTTCAGACAAAGAGAATGAAATCTGGTGCCCCTGGGGAGAGCCTCGCTTGTAGGAATGTTAAATCGCTGGAGCTTTTCATCTGTGATGAAAAAAAAACCTGTGGCAAAACAGCAACTGGCATCAGCTGCGCGGAGCACAGCACTTCTGCCAGGCCTGGCACCATCCTCCCAGCGGAGCCAAACTTAATTCAACCACTTCTGGCCGAGAGCGAAACCGCAGAGCGACCAGGAGGAATCGTCCCCGAATGGGGCTATTCAGAGGAGCCATGAAATCCTACTGCGTTCGTGAAAGCAGGAGGCAGCCCAGGAACCCGGCCTGACCCCCCTACCCTCCCTGTCCGCTGTCAACAGGTGTCCCTGGCTGCCCACCCCGTCCCGCGGACGCGAGAAGCAAACCCTGGGCCGCGCTCCCGCCTGCAGCCGCTACTCCCGCGCGGGAGCGAGGAACGCGGTCACCGGGGAGCCGCTTTCCCTGTCCTGAAGGACGACGCGCAGCCCCCAGCCCTGCCACGAAACGGCCACAACCCCAACGGGGGCCCCTGGAGAACCGATAGCTCCGGGGCTGCGCGGGCACCGGCAGCCGCCGCCCGCGTTCCACCGCGCGGGTCGGGGAACCCCACGAGTGGCAATCTCCTCGCAGCAGGACTCGGGGCTGCCTTCAGCTCGGCCCGAGCACGCTCAGGGGCCTGGGAGGACGCAAGGGGACCCCGGCGCCCGGCCCGCGGAGACTAAGCGGGGGCACTCCTCGCACAAATCGTCTGCTCGGCCCGGTCCCACTAACCCTCACTGCCCGACAGAGCCACGCGCCCCCCAGACCCCTCAACAGGTGCTCTCCTCACCTCTCCGCCATAGCTNTGGGGGCCGCTGCGCCGGGACTGCAGGGGCGGGGCGGGCAGCAGCGGGGCCCGCGGGCCAAGGGCAGCCCCTGGTGGTGACTACTCTTGGGCCCTCGCGGGCCCGCCAAGTCCCCGGTGCCGCGAAGCCCCCGCTCGGCCGCTGTCCCTGCTTGTGCCCCTACCACTGGCCCTGTCGACCCCGAGGGATGGAATCTGGAGGGGAGGTAAGGAGCTGGACCCCCGGTTTTGAGGGAGCTGCAGCATTATTTGAGCTCCAGGCCAGCTGTCGTAAGGGGTCTATGAGGAAGATCGCAGTCGTCGTAGGAGCCACACTCCCCTCACTGGGAGTGTGGGGCTTTGGGTAGCTCAGAGATCTCCCGCTTGAGGGGCACAAGACTGTCTGGAGGCTATGCTAGGTGTGGGTCCCCCGTGTTGTCGGTGTGTGCTCCTGGATCAAGCTGCTCAGGTAAATGGTGTATCTCAGTCATTCGCGCCCACACTGTGCTGTGCCTGGAGCTGGCAGAGGAGCCCAAACAGGTGGCAGTCCCCTATGGCACAAGATGCTGTCCTGTCTCCGCTATGCCCTAGAATATAACTGGTGTGCTCCAAGGGCAGGGATGGAAAGCTGTACTTCAGCAAGTAGAATTGGAACCAGTCTAGAGCTTCAAGAGAGGAAAATATATTTGTGTGCACTGGATGCTGGACTATGTTTAGAGGTGGGATGACAAGCCTGGGGGTCAGCCTATGCTGTGAGACTGACGGGCATCTGGGTTTGCCCAGACATGCTCTTGGTTTTGCTCCAACAATTTTGGAGAGATTTTTGGGGACTTTCTGTGTCCATCCATGTCCTGAGTGCATAGCAGTCTGGACGGAGCTGAGCAGGAAGACCAGATGTGTCCTCTGTGCATGCACAGACCAACCATCAACAAAGGAACAGCAGTTTGGTGGCCTCAGAAGATGGAGCCCTGCTCCTTGACCTGAAATATGAACAAACAAGCCGTGTGCTAAAGATGAGCCCAAATAGATAACGCTTCTGTTAGCTACCATGTCACCTGGCACAGTGGCATGGCAAAGCCCTATTCTTAGTGACCACTGCATCATGGCACTGCACCCAGTGAATGTTGTACCTTATTCCAGGTCCTGTTATTTCAGAATAGGAATAGCCC
The DNA here is from genome assembly GCA_013397515.1 of Upupa epops. Taxonomy (NCBI): domain Eukaryota; kingdom Metazoa; phylum Chordata; class Aves; order Bucerotiformes; family Upupidae; genus Upupa; species Upupa epops. The sequence continues at coordinate 379,198 of VZRI01011492.1, forward strand.
TATGCAGAGGCAAATCCTGGATGCTGAGCTGCCCACATGCTTCAGACTTCTCTAACTAGGGATGCAAATTTGGTGGATTTTACCACTCACAGAGTAATTTTTAGTTCATGTCACACCATACGGTCAGAAATGCATCTGTTAATCACATGGGGCAAGCCAGCAGACAGGGTCCCTGCTCAATGCCACACTCATGGTGCTCTCTTACAGACAGTGTTTTGGCACAGCTGAAGAGCTTCAGAGTAACTTAATCTGAAGACATTTGTGTGAAAGTCCCACTGCACTTTTAAATAACAAATAGAGAGACAGTGAGATCATGGCCACTCCACTTGCTGGCTCAACACGCAGCTGCTTTATGCTTACTATGGGGTCCTGCTGCAGGGGCTGCAGAGGGCAGGGCCCCCATGGGGACTGTGGATCTGTACGAAAAATCTGTGGTGCTGCAGGGAAGTGAGCAGAGAAGATTGTGTTTTGGCGGGCTGAAGGGTCTAGCAGGGTCGGAAAGGGGAAGTTTAACCAGGTCCCATCAGAGATAAAGGTTTTCCCTTGCAGCTCTGAGGTGTTAAATTGGCAGCTTTCCTTGTGGAGGTGCCAATAGTGTTCACCTTTGCTAATAAAGGCTGTATTTGTCCTCTGAGGGAAAGGCTGATACCGGGAACATGCCTTAGGCAGCCTGAGTCTGACAGTCACTGCTCAAGTACTCTTGTAGATAAGGACGGGAGGTTCAGCACCCCCCAAAATAAAGTACACAGGAAGTTGGCTGCAGGAAGGACCAGACAGGCATTCTTTTTTTTTTTTTTTGTGACATTCATATTTCAGGGTTGGGTGGTGCATAGGCAGTTTTGAACCCACATCTCTGGCATTTTTCCTGGGGAACCTGTAACTTCATGCTTAACTGCTGCAGCTATACCTCTTGCAACGTGGTTCTTTGTATAGTGTGCTGAGATCCCTTCTGTCTTGAGGCCAAAGCAGGCAAGCTGGAAGCACTCAGTGCTGAGGACACACTGGGATGATAGATCAGTCCTACTCATGGGCTAGCAGCCCTGTGCTGTCTTGCACAAAGTCATACAGCAGAAAGGCATCAAAATGAAAAGCAAGTAAGCCACCATAAAGGGGGAATCTCTGCATCATATGAAAGTCCCATGGCCACTGCTGGAGGAGGAAAGCTGGGTGAAAGGAGGTTCAAGTACCAGGTGCAATAGATAGCTGTGAGGCTGTCACTTGCACACAAGTGCAAAGCTGCTGGACCAGCTATCTAGGAGAGCCAGGGACTGCTCTCTGTAAGATGAACTAAGAGATGAATGGTTAACGCTTCCAGACCAAGATGTCCTCTTGCTGCCTGTCACTGGCTGAAGGATATTTCCTACAACTGTCACTGAAGAACTGCAAATGGAGCCAACTCCCCTCTGTAAGATCATGCTCTAGTAACCTCTTCAGATGTTTTTCCCAGATGCTGTCATACACCCACTGCCCTTCACAAAGTTGCTTGGTTGATGGATGTTTGTAGCTGTGCACACACTCCATGTCAGAAAATGGCAGCTGGGGGACCGGGCAGGAGGGGTCTTTCTCATCTGTAGGTGTGGAAGCACTGATGATGCTAAAGGTAAAGAAAGCTCAGTATTGCACTGCTGTTTCCCTACCCACAAGCTCTGAGCTGGGGAGATGGGGCAGTGGGTATAGTTCACCCACATGGGTGATGGGATTTCTGTACTTGAAGATTTTCATGGCTTAGTTGACTGTTATTGACAGTGTTAATGATGGTCTTTCTTCAAACAAGAGTTTGGTCAACATCCTGCAAAGGTCTCTTCTGATTGACACTTCTGTACTTCTGCGTCAAGGGGCTTGAGGTCCAAGCCAAGCAGGCAGATGTGAATTCTCTGTCTTTTTAAAGCATAGATGTCCTGTATCAAATGTCTCAAACACCTTGTTGAACAGGTCTGGGCTGGCCTGGATACAGGAGTTGCTGGTTGAGGTTCTAAGAGAGCTCTCTTTGAAAAATGGTCTTAATACATATGAGACAAATGAAACACATTCCTGTTCTTAATTAACCTTGTCTGTGTTTTGAAGCCGACTGAGGATATCAAATAGCCCAGGACTGTCTCTTGGAAAGAACTAGTTGCAGATACTTGGCTGTTTGTCAAAATATGTGTTTTGAGGCACCAATCAGGTGCCTCAACCTTTTCTTATAGTGGGCTTGAGGTAAGTTTATATAACAAGACAGATATTCTGCAATGGGGCTTTTTAAAATCATTCTGTCCCATCTTTTTTCCATCTTACTATCTTTAGGTCCTTTGCAAAGCAAGCAGCCACACTATCACTTTACCAACTGGCAATGGCAGCGGCTGGCTGTAACCCAACCGCAGCAGTGTGGGACACAGAAACAGATGGAGAAGCAAATGTTCTTTGTTTCCTCTCCTGCTTTATAAAACAGATCATGACTAAAAACATACAAGGAACAGGTTTTGCCATCTTCCCTAGCTGCTGACAAATCCACAGGCAGGATGAGCTCTAGCAAGGGTCATTGCTCCCCATAGCAAAGGAGAGCTCTGTCCGTTTAGAGGGGAACTGCTAACAGAGGAAGGACATTGGCTACAATATTTACAAGCCCTTAGAAGGGAAAGAAAGGTGCAGTGGGTGAGAAGGCTGGCCCAAGCCAAGGGCTTTCCATGGATCACATCCTGCTCCTCCTGCTGTACTGAATCTTCCTTCTGATGTTCACCTGAGCCTGGGTGAACCACATTAACTTGTTGAACTGGCACAAACTAGAAGTGAGTGGTGATTTGCTTACCTGGTGAGTAACCTGAACTTGCCTGATGATCAGATGAGCACTGGAATGAGCATGAGGAGCAGAGACACACAGCAGAACAGGCTAGGAGAGAATCAGGACAGCGTATGTGGGAATGTCCCTTGTGAATCAGAAGATTGAGTCTGCTATCCTGGATAATCCTTGTCCCAAAGTTAGGCAGATCCATGCTCCCACGTCACTTTTCTAGAAGGTAAAATCTGAAGCTGCTGGCAATGAATGCTGAGCCAATATCCACAGCAGAGTTTCGCCTGCTTTGGTTCAAAAATACCATGGGACAAAATATCCCCAAAATAAGGTGTCCCTGCCGCTACATCAGCTAGAGGTTCCCAAGGGATGTCTACCCTATCACAGCCACTCACATATCTTTGTGTCTGGCAAGAGGCCTACGGCTTTTTAGTACACGTCCTCTAAGGATTTACAGATCAGTCCAAATGCACAAGCTGGACAACAGTGCTGTCTCCCTCACAGGAGATGTTAGGTGTTGAAAAACATGGAACTATGTGTGGGTCAGCTCAGCAAGTCCTGCCATCAGCTGCCTTGAGCTGGGTGACAGTTGCCCAGAGCAGAGGACATTTGCCAAGAAGTGGGTGGCCAAGGCTGATGACACAAGACTGAGCAGGCACTGCCATGTGTACCCAAACAGCAGCAGAGCAGTGGTGACACAGCCGTCCCATTTCACCATACCCTCGCCCCCCGGGTTGCCCAAGCTGCCTGACCTGTCTGGCTTGGCAGAGGTTGGTGTTTCTGCCAGACAACGTGATATAGTTGAAGGTTCTTGCCAAAACACTGAGTTCATTTTTTAGCCACAGACAGACCCTGTCATCTCTCAAACTAACCCTGCAGTCTTTTTTTTCTCACAAGTCTTGAGAAAAGACTTTCTGTGAGAAACCTGGAAGGAAAGGCTCCCAGTCAGGAATCGAGAGTAAAGACTAGGATTCGCGAGGTGTGCGACGCCGTTTTTCAGCAGCTCAGAGGCTCTTCTGAGGGGTCTCCGCCCGCGGAAAGTGCCCGCGCTTTCCCCGCCCGCACCCCCAGCCGTCCGTCCTGCGGCGCGGGAGCGGACAGCAGGCAGGGCGGGCAAGCAGGCAGGGCACGGCGGGCGGGCAGTGCTGGCAGGTCACAAGGGGCTCAAAAGGTGGGTAGGACGGGCAGGGCACGGGAAGCGAGCAGAACACAGGGGGCACAGCGGGCGGGCAAAGGGCACAGCGGGCAGAGGCTCTTGGCTTGGGAGGGCGGGCGTCACAGACAACAGGCGGGGTGGCCACCATTGTGAGCACGCGGTCCCACATGGTCTAGCGGTTAGGATTCCTGGTTTTCACCCAGGCGGCCCGGGTTCGACTCCCGGTGTGGGAAAGCTTGAATGTTTTTGCACTTCCCTCCACCTTATCTATTGCTTCGCCGCAACAGCAGCCGAGGTGGCAGGAGCAGCGCCGGAGAGAGCCCAAGCCGGTGCAGCAGAGCTGGGGAAGGGAAGCCTCTGCAGCAATGGCTGTCGTATCCCAGGGCCCTGCAGAACCGGAAAGCTTTAGTCAGGAAATGTGTCAGGAAGCAGCCGCGGTGAATGCACGCAGAGCCTTTACAGTCTCCCACAGCCAAGGCCCTTCGCTAGCCTGCCAGCGAGTACTCAGGCCTATGTGTGCTGGGCTCATTCCTTTGCACAGGCTGGCATCAGCCACAGCATGTGATAGCAGAGCAGACAAAAACCAGGAGACACATCTGTGGCCTCCTTACAGAATCTAGCTCCACGGGCTAACAATGGGGGAGAAGACTCTGAGGAAACCCACCAAGCTGAGCTCAAGCACAAGCTTCCATGAGGGAATGAAGCACATGGGGATGTGGAGCTAATTTGACCTGATTTTGGGTGTCGGGCAGAGCAAGCACAGCAAGGAAAGACCACAGAGCCAGCACCAGGCCATGGGTACAGCCTCGAGAAATCTCACTTTGCCTGCGAGAAAATCAGTTTTGTTCACAAACAACCTGTACAAAAGTAAACAGTTTGGAACACTGTTGGAACAGATTGGAACATTATTTTTTAAAAAACACAATTTTTTTTAAACAAGTAATTTCTCCTAACTGTCCCAAACCAAATTCAATTGATCAGGTAGGGTTGGTTAGAAAGACTTGAAAAATATGTGCAAAATCATTTTGGGCTATTAACATCTGAGGAACTTTTTTAGGCATGAGACTCAAATAGAGAGTACCCTGGGTATTTTTCAATACAGGTTAATATTGGGAAATTTCTGTGCCCAAGTTCTTATTACTTAAGTGGTTTAAGCATTTATCTCTGTAAGAGCAAAGTTATCATCTGAGGAGGCAAACTGTTTATCGCTTCTTTATGTTGTTTCAGATTTGTAGGACAAAAGAGAAACAATTTACTCCCCCAGCCATTATTGCCTATCTTGTGCTGACTGGGAGTCAGCCAGTGTAACATTCATCTATAAGAAGGGATAGAAGGATGATTCAGGAAACTACAGGCCTGTTAGTTTGACTTGAGTTCCAAGAAAACTGATGGAGCAGATCACCCTGTGTTCCATTATGCAACACATGCAGGATAACCAGGTGGTCAGATACAGTCAACAGGGGTTGATGAAAGGCAGGTCCTTTGTAACAAACCAAATCCACTTCTATGGCAGGGTAACCTGCTCACTGGATGAAGGAGAGGCTGTGGATGTAATCTGCCTTGACTTTAGTCAGACATTTGGCACTGTTGCCCACACCATTCTCCTAGAGAAATTGACTGCTCTTGGCTTGGATGGATATTGATGTCGCTAGGTAAAAAACTGGTTATATGGCTGAGTCCAAAGAGTTGTGGTCAATGGAGTTAAATCCAGTTGGCAGCCACACAAGTGGTGCTCACTAGGGCTCAGTGCTGGGGCCACTCCTGTTTTAAACTGTTATTAGTAATTTGGACTGTGGGATAGAATGCACTGTCAGTCAATTTGCAGCAACACCAAGCTGCATAGAAATGTTCATCTCCTGGAGTTTAGAGAGGCTCTGCAACAGAATCTGGTCAAGCTGGATCACTGGGCCAAGGGAAATTACATGAGTTTCAATAAGGCCAAACGCCAGGTCCTGCACTTGGGCCACAACAGGCTTGGGGAGGACTGTCTGGAGAACTGCTAGGCCGAGAGGCATCTGGGAGTGTTAATAGAAGGCCAGCTGAACATAAGACACCAGTGTACACAGGTGGCCAAAAAGGCCAGTGGCACCTGGTCGGTTTAAGGTCTAGCAATCTGCAGGGGCTTGGGCCAAAAGACACACCACAACATCAGGTCTGGAGCCAAGGAACAGAACAACCGCTCGTGGTTACACCGTGCTCAGGGAGTGGAGCAAAGGAGCCGTTCGCATAGCAAAACCGCCTGACCCGGCCAGGACACCCGCGCACAGTTTGGAACAAGCTGTGCCTTCGACAGGAGCTGCCACGGGTTTCCCTCAGCCGGGGCGGGGCGGACCCGGCCTTCCGTAAGAGTCATGGGCGCGGCTGCGGCCAGACACCGGAGCTGGACCTCGGACGAGACAGCCTCCACGCAACAACCCTCACCCTCCCAGCTAGGTACGAGTGCTCTCGCGAGAGCCCCAACACACGTGACAGCTCCTCCCGCCTGCTCAACTCTCGCGAGCTTTTGAGTCGCCGCTTCCGGGCTTGTGATCTCGCGAGAACGTCTGTGCACGGGTGCGCGGCGCCTTGTCTGGTATGACATCTCGCGAGAGTCCCTGCACTGGGCTTTGGGCGCCCCCGTGCCGTGCTTCCAGCCTGCCAGCAGCGAGAGGCGGCGGGCGCCATTTCGGGGAGCAGCCGCGGGTGGTAGAACCGGGGCCCAGCCTGGCTCTGGGGACCGCCCGCCACCGTAGTAAGTCCCTTGTTGGCTGCTATTTTGGGGCTGGCCGAAAGGCGCTGTCTAGTTGAGGGTTAGACGCTTGGGAGGGCTCCCAAGCCCTCGGCCCATCCCCCACCGTCCGCGCAGCTCGCGCCGGGACCGAGAGCCGCCGCTTCCGCCGCCTAATCCCGGGCGCCCGAATAACAACAGCATCCACCCGTGGCGCAGGTAACTGTCGGGCTGGGGAGCCGAAGTCTGTCCCCTTGTCGGCGGAGCGCCGTAGCGCCGTTCTGCTGGCGGCTGGGAAGGCCGCGCCCCTCCCGCCGTCATGGTTTTCTTTCCAGCCGGGCGGTTTCGTCCCTCAACCCTCGCTGGCCTCCGCCGGCTTCAACGATTATGCTCAACCTTATGGGGATAGAGCCCCTGTCAGTTGTTCCCGGGGTTTTGTCGTCCGATGTTTGGCCGTTACTGGGGCCACGTAGCAGGCGGGCCTACCGAGCTGACGCGGCGCTGCCCCTCCTCTATTCCCCCCCCGATGGCGCTGTGCGGAATGACCGTCCGGATCTGTCAAGGCCTGGTCAGAGCTACGAGGAAAGGCCGAGGCCTATTTACATTGGGAGATACGGTGGGAGATGGCTGGGCGGCCGGCCTTCGGGGCGCGGCAGCTGGCGGGCGGGGCGAACGGCTGGGGCCGAAGGTCTCTGGAGGGCGCGGGGCGGTACTGGAGCGGGTCAGGAGTCTTGAGGAACGGGGCGGGTTCGTTGTGGTGCGGTTGCGCGTTGGAGAACCCGTGTGCGTTAACTTCTGGACGCGCAAGTTGGAACGCCGGTGGGAACCTGCCGAGCGGGGCTGTGCGTGCCGCCCGGAGCGACCTCGTTCTCCCTAAAAATTTCCTCGTGGTTTTCCTGAAGGCTCCTTTTAAAGCGAGAGTACAGTTGTCATTTCTTGGAATTTCCAAAGCAAATGATTTCGAGGGGAGGGTGTTTTGTGTAGTGGAATACAACAAAAAAAATAAGTAGCTTTCAAAATTAGTGCTTACATTAATAGCTGAAAAAGTAATCTCCTTTAAACTTTTTTGTAGGCCTACATACTGTGAAGTGTAAGTCATTCCGTGTTTTGATGGGTTATGCTTTTTTGTTTGTTTCTGATTTTTGAAAATTTTCCTCTACACAGGTGTGGGATATGCAGCTGAGCAAGCTGAGGGGCTTTTATGCAAACTGTTTTGAGCTTTTTTGGGGATTAATGGAAAATATTTAATCTGTTAACTTTTTAATTATTTTAAATTATTAAGGAAGCTTACACGTTATATTTTAAACAAACAGTACCTTTAAATGGAATATCATATGCATCACGTATGTTAGAGTTGGTGGTAGGTCTGTGGTAAGTGAACAGGAGGTATGCTGATGAAAACATGGTCATACCGACGAAGGCTCTTTGTGCAGAGTGCAAAGAGCATAGACTGTGCAGGGGGAAACCAAAGTTCTGTTTATCTCAGGATCTGGTCTGTGCTGGTGTCCAGCAGTAAATGACTAGATGAACAGGATCACAGGGCAGATGTAGAGTGATGCTTTCCTGTGTGCTCTTACTCTCGGGTAGTTATGGTTCAGGGTCACAAGGCACATCTTTGCTTAATGAAAAGTGTTTATACCTTTGTAATTTTTTTTTAACACAGCATGTGGATGTAACGGTGCTTGTAACAGTGAATTCTGCGGCTAGGGACTGTGTGAATGAGAATCTTGATTTTGAACCCCCTGGGTGATACTTCATTTGCTCTACTGTTTGGGGAAGCATTCACTTCTTTATGTGCTACTGGTTATTTGGAGGTCCCTGGTAAGACCCCCTCATCCTTAGCTCTTCAGGATAAGGAGTCCTAGCCAATGGTTTGTGGAATTACACACAGGAAAATGTAATGGGGAGTGAGAGTTGTTACTGGTGTGAATTTTCTTGCACAGGCCTGGGTTTGGCCTGGTGCCTCATCATGGTCTGCAATAACGTTTTCATTCCAAGCATTTGTAGAACAGTGGTGAATTAAATCGTGGGCATGTGTACATAGGTATTTTGAAAAGCTGAATGTAAATAATGTAGTAAAATCTAAAATTGATCAGTTACACATAAACTAATGAAGAATGTAATTTTAAGTGATATCACTGTTGCTAAAGAGGTAGTAACTTGGAAATGAGGTGTTGGTGTGCCTGGTTTATGCAACTGGGTACAAATGTCAGTGCTCTGATGCCTAAAAGGTTATGTTTTGTTCTTGATTAATAGGCAGTGGTCAGTGAACTGATTCTTTCAGGTGCAGCACTGGTGTCATACTCTCAGTTATGAGGGAACAGCTTGAAAAGGTTGAACATCTTGAAAGGGTTGGAACAATTGGAATTTTGATGGCCAAAATTCTAGGCAACTCAGCTTCTGCAGCAGTGCCTGAAACCTAGGTGCAAGAATAAACCGGTATGATTAGAAATACATTTTATGGCACATGCAGAAAATCCTTCACTGTTGATCTATTGGACTTGGATCTGAAGGTCTTTTTTAAGCTTAAGAGAGAAAAAGGAGAGAAACTGTTTTGTTAAAAGGTTTGGGGTAGTAGCGTCTCTGTAATCAAAAGCGAAGAGTCTTGAGAGGTTCTCCATAACATACCTATGTGGGGAAAGCATGTCAAAGGGATGTAGAGTTCAGTGTACACAATTACGTTGCGGGGGGTAAAGTTGAGACATAAGAGGAATGATTTTTTTAAAGAAGGCTTGTGAACAGTTACATGGTGTGGTGGATCAGCTTTGTCTCAATCCTGAAGTTCTTTATTGGATGGAACTTGTGAATACTATGATGGATTTTCATGCTTGAGCCATGACTTTGTTTAGTGGTCCCTATTATGCAGGAAGCTGTGTTTCTTAAAGGACCATACTGTTGACTTAAATCTTTGTGTTAGTAGTAAGTGTGATGTCAGAAAATACTAGGAAGCTGTGAACAGGATTGCATGAATGTTTGGTTTTTAGCTGTGTGCTTGAGTCCTTTGAAGATCTAGTACTTTCCAAGATGTCAGCTGGGCCATTGTGTCCTTTATGATCTTTAGTCTTTGTTTTGAAAGAAATGGAAAATGTTTGAGATTTTCACTGGTTAATGATGATCAGTAGCATTTAATTGCTTTGTGTCCAATTTGTCATTGTCTCACTGGACAGAGCTTCATTCCAGATCTTGCGGAAGATGCCTCTGTGATTTTGGGCTGATGCAATGATTCCTCTTAAGCAAAAGTCTTTAGAATATAAAGCACAGGGTGTTTTCAGTCTCAGGTGGATTTTGCTTCTTCTTTCAGGTGTCCTGAAAAATGGCTGATGATATTGATATTGAAGCAATGCTTGAAGCTCCTTACAAGAAGGTGAGGAAAAATGTGCCATTGAGGTCCTCTTTAATTTAGAATTATTCATGAAACTACTGCTGAACTGTAAAACTAACATCCCTGGAGCCCTCGTGATTTTTCTTACTGGAGATGCATTACATGTAACTTACAAGTAAATATATACTGTTAATGTAATTATATTGTGCAGTAGTTTCACTTCAGCGTGATGAATAAATGCCCATCTATCTCTCTTTGTAGACTTGCCTAACGATATCTCACCTCTACTCCCATGAATTCACCTTTGATTCCAGTGTGAACTGTCAATCATAAGGTAGTAATTGAGTGACGTATCGCTGTACCGTGGTCCCCTAGGTTAAAACAAAAAAAAGAAAAACCAAAACAAAAATCAAAATGAAGAAAAATCAACTGAAAAAAACCCAAAACAAAACACCCCAAAAACCCTCTCCTGAAATTGCCAGGTCCAGTTTGGTGTAGCAAGAAGGTGAATGCAGTGATTGGGAAAACAGCAGGGTTCCAAGAATAACCTTTTCACCAGTCCCATGGCAAGTAAACATTTGAGCAGTCTGCTCAGTGCAAGAACAGCGAGACTGGCTTTTAATGCAGAAGACTGGTGGCAGTTAATCTTTTAGCAAGGCAGATGGAAATCTATTGCTGAGCAAACGAATTTATAAAAATTCTTGGATCCCTGAATAGAATGTTCTTAGCAAGTAAAAGACAGTATCACAGTCTGCAGTGTCATTCTAAAACAACTCTTGTGTTTTCCTGTCCTAGATGTTTAATTAGGAAATGTCAATTTTACGTAAAATTTTTATTGATTAGTGTAGTGATGTCTTTACCAGCAGCAAATGAATACTGTCTTTTTTGTTTGTTTGTTTGTTTTTTCACCAAATGGTGGTGAAATGTAAATCCTATGCATGTTTTAGCACTGGTTTCACAAGAAATGTATATTAAGTCACTTAGGAATTGTACTTTTGATGTTATTAATGTGATTAAACTGTAAAGCAAGTATATAAATTACAGCTATTGTTAGTTTATTCTTCAGTGTTTATTATAACCATGTAATGAATTTTGGATGAGCATTTGCAAGTGTTAAATGGTATATTTAGTCTATGTAATATTTAGCAGTTATGTTAAAAGTGGAAGAGAAATTTGTAAATTGTTATGTTAAAATTCTTGTGTCCTGGTTTAACATGGATATTTTCCATGTAAACAGGTATGGAAATAGGGAGTGTTTAGGCTGGACTGGTGGATTATTGATGACTTTCTTGGGAGTCGACGTTACTAAAGCAGTGTGAATCCCTGTTTGCTTCAGGGCGAGATGTGTGACAGAGGTGACATCAAGCTCTTACAACCCTTCAACGAAAATGAGTGAAGATCTCGAGAATGGCATCGGTCACAGGAAATCCATAGTGGCTGGCTGCTAGCATAGCCACTGGGGCTTAGGCAGAGATATAGCCTTGGTACTGATAAGAGGGGCACAAAAACCTGAAACTGCCTCTTACATTTTATAGAAATAACATTTAACCACTTGAGTGCTGAATTCTACAGGATAACTTACTCTCTAAACCATGTAAGGAAGTATCTACGATTTAATACACACTTTTAAATGATGTAAGTCTTGTATTTTGTAATTGTATGACTTAAATTTAAGCAGCAAAGTGGTTAAACATGCCTACCTAAATTTTCTAAAGCTTTCCATCTTAATACTGTAAACAAGTAATTTAGTATTAAAATTTTTGTTTTGTATTTTTTTATTCCCATTCCCATTACCCCTTGACAACTTGAAATGTTTCCGCTTCGTCCTCACGATGTTCTTCTATCAACCCTGCTTAGGATGAGAACAAATTGAGCAGTGCCAATGGCCATGAAGAGCGCAGCAAGAAGTAAGTATTTCCTCAGGTCTCTGTTTTGGGAACTTGTGAATGCGTGTCAGTATTCGGGGAGGTGTGGGAAGTAGAAAAGCCTGATATTTGTAGTTGCTGCAACTGCAGTAATTACAAAATTTTCTTTTTATTGAAGTAATTATACATTACTCACTGTCATCAGGGTTGTAGAAACAGTTTAATGTTAGCCTCAGATGAAAGCAAAGACTTCTTCGTATGTACAGCAAATATAGTTTCTTCCTTGTTGTTGCTTTAGTAATGCAGTGGATTTTAAAAATGTGCTTGGTGCAGAATTTTACATAATTTGGAACAATTCGGAGTATTTGAAGATAGTGGTACTATTTTGAAAAGGTTTAGAGTATAGGATCTTTTCCCTTCAATCTACTGTCCTTAAAAAAAAAAGTCTAAATTTTTTTTTGTTTCTGATCTTAACTTGATAAAATGTATAATATTATTAAAGAACTGGAGCACAAGCTCATGTTATTCAGGCAGCAGAATACCAGGGTCCTAACACCAGTCTGGAATCCAATCAAAAGTTTGAAGAAAAATGTCTTGCATAAAAGAGGCTCTTAAATGCTCTAAATAAATGGAAGGTATATGAATCTGTAAAATAAATTCCTTACCTTAGAGGCATTGTTTGGTGGTGAAATAGCTGATGTAGGAGGAATAATTGTGAATTTGATAGCTGAGTAAACAGCAGCCAGTCCTTTTTTTTGTTTTTTTTTTTTTGCTGTGTAGCTGACTAAGAAGTTGGTGTCTGTGCTGTTGACACTTTCTGAGGTCACACAGATGAAATGCCGAAGGAGTTTGTGGAATGTTTGTTCCATTGAGATGTCCAACATCAGACTTCTGTTGAAATCTGATCTAAAATTGATTATGCCTTTTCTAAATCATACTCATGTTAAATAGAGAGTCCCCTAAAACCCCAAAAAAAGCAGCTGCTTCCAATACCTTTTAAGGTTCTGAATTTGTATTGCTTTAAGAAACGTTTATATGACATGTAAACCTCTGCTTCTGTTTGGATGGCTAGTCTCAAAATATAAAGTACTATTTGAAAGAAAGAAAAGCAGCAGATTTAAAATTTCAGAATTGATTCTGACCTTAGTTAATAGAATAATGAGAATACTAGAATTTATTTCAGTTCATTTCCTGAGCTGTTGTGACCTCTCTAAAGCAGTAATATTTGTTATGTTTAAGTCTGCGGTTCCAGTATACAAATAGTAAACCAGGTTTAGAAAGACATTTTTGTGAAATAGATTAATATATAGGTGTTTGTTTACCTTTAGTCTTGTGATGATGTTTGTTACATTTGGTTTCACTGCTGCTTTCCTAATTGTGCCCTTGTGTCTGTTCAGAAATGGTGCTCCTATGCTGCCTCGTGTGCTATTTTGTTTTTAAGCTAGCTAATTGCTGGAAGGTCAGTTTTTGTACTGCACAAAGATTTTCATCTCAGAGTTTTGATTTGATAAGCTCTTTAAAAACCTAAATGCACCATTTTGTACGTGACCTGTGACGTTGTACTCTCTTGCCAAAGACTGAAGTGTATATAGGCTTTACAGGACTACTGATTATGTTGTTTGGCGTAACTGTACCTGGAGGATATTTGCTTCCTTCAGCTGGACAATACCGAAAGAAGATGAAACTCGGGAAACCCATATCCACAGCAAACAGCTAAATCATAATATTTAATGCAGCGTGCAGCTTTCAGTAATTGCCAGATCATATTAGATGTCTCTTTTACAAATTGAAGGAGACATAACATCTTCCTTTTTTTTGTTGTTGTTGTATTGGGTTTTACTTTGCTGTAAAAATGTGAATTCGTTTAGCGTCTTGATGTTGTATTTAAAGTATGTGTGAAAGGCCTCTGCTTTAGTATGCACTCGATTTAATGCAGAAAATATTTTCTACTCCTTTTATTCTTCCTGGAAGCATTATTTAACCATTGGAAAATTTGAAAAGTGCTTTGGAGCACGCTGTTGGTCGTGATGAATTTTAAAAGATTGCTGACATACTTAACCTCAAGGAAACTAGTATGAGTACTAAAAGGTAGTATTTTCCTGTTGCATGTGGAATCAAATCAGAGGAATTGTGGAATGTGAGGTAAATAACAACTCTGACTACACTTGCAACTAGAGTTCTGTTTTTCTTTCTCAGGAGAAAAAAGAGCAAGAGTCGAAGTCGAAGCCATGACAGGAAAAGGAGCAGAAGTAAGGAACGCAAACGTAGCCGAGATCGCGAAAGGAAAAAGAGCAGAAGCCGGGAAAGGAAACGAAGCAGAAGCAAAGACCGCAGACGCAGCCGTTCCAGAAGTAGAGACCGCAGATTCAGAGGCCGCTATAGAAGTCCCTAGTAGGTTATTTATGTAGAGTTGCATGTGTGCTACTTCAGTGTATGGTACAGAAGCATAAGTTTTACTTAAGTTAGTCACTAATCACCTCAAAACAGGTGAGAAATGGAAGTTGAAGAGTGTCAGTAGAGGAGGACAATAGTGTTTCCAGTCCTGCTAGTTTTCATTTTTAACCAAGTGCAGAAGGATGTTAAAGAATGTGTACAACTGACTGGAAAATAAAGTTTATAATAAATGAGAAAAGTAAGCAAGCTTTATGCATAGCGTGACTATCTTTAGTATATGAATGTGATGGTTTGACAGAAAATGAACAGTCGTTTGACTTTGGTTACAGGATTGTTAAAACTTTGTTTGCTTGTATTACTAAGGGTTTTTACTGGGTTGCTGCTCTTAAACACTTACTGCATAAAGATAGAAGTGTTTATGCATCCCAGCTGAAAGTGTCTGGTATTACTAATACCTGTGTTGCTTATTTGCTCTGTGTTTTCTCAAACATGGTCAGAGGCTGTGGAAGATTTCTTGTTCTTCTCAGATCATTGGTTTGATAGTGCTTCTGCTGTAGGTTTATTAGATCAGTAGGTATAGGTGTAAATAATTTTTCAAAACCTTTTTTAATTAGTGTTTTGTTTCTGCTGTTTTGTATCCCTGCCCTTACCTTCACATAACTGATTCTTACTTTCAAAGAAAGGGAAAACCAGCAAGAACTGGGCTGTATGCTTGGCCTGAGGCTGGTGTTTTGTGTTTTTGATTTTTGTCTGTGTCTCATCTCTACTCCTGTCAAATCTTGGAATATAAGATTTGAAAATGAAGGCTGTTTTTAATCATGGAATGTAATGCAATCCATGATTGAGAAATCTCTCTCAAGATGCTTGATAGGCAGTATTTAGCTTTGGGTACACTACAAGTTCATGCAGTTTTTTGCATGTTTCTAGGTGGTTGGATCCCAGTCTGTAGAACACGTTCCTTTTGGTACTCTTGGAGCACAGACAACAAATGCCTGAAGACTGAGAGTCTCATTTTGCACTAAGTCGCGTCACCTGGATGTTGGCATTTTCATAATGAAAACGTACCACAACTCCTGGCTTTGCTGAGATGTAGTGATGTCTTGTGATACTGGGGAACACAGAGTATAGACCTTCCTTTACTTTGTCTCAAATATCAAGCCTCTGTAAAGCTGCTCTGGGCTTTATCTCTGAAGATTTCAGCTGTGTCCAGTTGCCATGTTTTCTACAGCTTCATCATCTGTGAGACTACAGTAGCTAGCTGGGTTGTGCCAGTGCCATTGTTGTGGCTCAAGACTGTCTTGTAAACAGAGGACTTTGGTCAATATCTTCATTCTTCTAGCTCTGGGCTCTGCCAGTTTTCTAAAACGTCAGTGTGGAGAGGATACTGTTCTTTTCATTGCTTTGCTGGGAGTTGCCGAGTTCTAGCTAGCTTGGAAGGTTTTGTTTGTTTTTTCCTGCTGTCACTGTGTGATAATTGTTTTCACTTGGAGAAGTTTGTGTCAGTGTTTGTCTTCCAAAATAATTTGCTCAGGTTGAAGTTGGAAGTAGTGCATTAGGACAATAACCTTTGTTTTAATGCATCAAGATAAATTGTGCCAGGAAGTCTCATGGTTGTGAGGAGTCTTCTGATACTTACACAGAACAGACAGGGAAAATGTCTTCGGTATTGGGAGTGAACAAAGAGATGAGATAATCTGCTGTCTCCTGAGAGTACATGGTTGTCTTTACTGATTTGACAGTGTTGTGTTCTGTTTCAGTTATTGAATTGTCACTTTCGTATAACCAAGTAGAATTCTAGTTTGTATTTTAGTGGAAGGCTGGTGCTAGGCAACTACTTGCATCCCAGAGGCATAGCCAGCAGTTAGCTGCCCTTCACTTGTGGGTCATGGTTGATGCTGCTGAATGAAAACATATGCTAAGGTGATTCCCAAACAGTAGTTTTGTCTCAAAGCATGAAAAAGAAAGACCTCATTTCCTGCCCAGGGATCTTCAGTGCAGACACTTCTCTTTGAAGTTGATGTTCTGGAGATGAAGCCTGCTTTGCATCTACCAAAAATAGTGCTTTCGTACGAAGAAACTGCCTCTGAAGAAGTGCTGTCAGCTCACTGGTTCAAAAGTAACTACCAGAGTGCTCTCACTGGTTAGATAATTTGATTGGGTAATCTCACTTTGTGGGATTGTTCAGGTGATCCTGCGATGGTGTTACTGCAAGCATGGTTGTGGCTGACTCCAGTGACTAGTTCAGAATTCTTTGCAGCTGTTTTAATTTTCTAATTTTTCTCCTTGCCATCTTTCTTATTTGCTTTATAAAGGCCCTTTTCATGCTGTTACCTCTAAACTAAGATGATTTTGCTGCTGTATGTGATGTGGATTCATCTCTGCGGGTAGCAAGAAGACAGAGTCTAGATAGGTACTTCTGAAGGAAGAGTGCCACAAAGAACCTGAGAACTTAAAACTTGTTGTCTCTGGGCATGAGACTGATTAAATGTTTTGGGTTTTTTTTTTTAAATGGGTTGATGGGCTTGCATTGCTTAGTGTTCATTCACGGGGTTTTTTTAGTGTTGTTCTTGTATGTCTCACTTTATTGTGTTAGGGTTTTATTACTAGGTCTCTTAGGAGAAGTAACTTGACCAAATATTCTTGTTCAGGCATCTGTATGTCAAGTTCCAGCTACTGCTAACACACAGAAGTCTCTTAGGTGGTTGTATGCAGGACTCAGTTCACTGGGCTTATGAAGGTCACTCCTAGGCATCAAGATAAATTGCTTGTGATGTCATCCTTCCACTTGTGATAGCAGGAACTGGGAAACAATTGCAAATTTCTTAGGCTTTAGGAAGAAAGAAGAAAATACCCCTGAGATCCACACTTCTGCTGGCAAGTCTCCTTAGAAAAACCCAAAGAAATGCGTTCCATTGAATGATGTTGAAAAAGTAGCTTCGGAAGGTAGCATGGGACTTAATCTTGCCTCAGGCAGCTTTCTGCTCAGTCCATTCAAGTGGTCTTTTACGGCTTTAGTTTGCTGGACTTTCTTAATGTTTCTCCCACTTAGTCATGTAAGTAAGGTACTACTTGTCAGGAGTGAAAATGGACAACATAATTCCGGAGTTGTGGGCTTTGATGGTTTTTTGGGTGGTTTGGAAATGTGTGTGTATATGCAAAAACTGTTATTGTGATTCTTTTCAGTTGGTTTTTTTTCTTCTTATCTTTAGACAGACAAAACACTTCTTTCACTGGTTCCTTAAATTTACGGTCTTAATTGACCATTTTATTTAGTTGGTCTGCTGGAGTTGCTGTTAAGTGATTTATTTGCTGCATTTTCTGTAACGCACTGTGTGGAGGTGTGAAGATGCAAGGTAATCCCATCTCTTACAAGGAGCCAGCCTCTGGAATTAGTAACAACAGTTGCAAATGCAACGCTTGGCCATACGGTTATCCACACTGGAGAGCTAAGTGGATACTGCATCTCAGTTTGTCAGAACTAGGGTAGGAATTGGAGTGATTTATTTATTCTAGGAAAAGAAAAGGTCTGCTTTTGATCAACAGTGCTCTCTTCTGAACATGTGCCTTTTTTTGTGTCTTATTTTCTCTTAAGTGGTTACTTTTCTCTTAACAACTAGTTTCTAAATGGTCTTTTTTCTTTATTTTTTTTCCAGTGTTGTACAGGGCCATATTTCCCTTGCTTTAACCTGGCCAGCACGATTTTGGATCTTGGCCCACTACTTCCACCTGTGTCATGTCATGTTTAAAAACGGGCATCCTCCTCCTTATTGTGGATGCTGAGTTTAACTATAAGCATTACTGCTCCACTGACTAGCAAGAAGATGTATGTCAGACAAATTGGCCAAGTGGATTTAGTGAAAGACTGCTTAATGTCTTCAGACTGCCGTGTCTTTTGGGGTGTTTTCACATCAATTTGTAGCCACAGCAGAAAGAATCAATACTGTGCAGATGGAAAGACAAACCCCTAGCATTCAGTCTGTGCAGCAATGCCTCTGCCGTTGGTGGATGTACAGGAAGAACGTTAACAGGTGTTGTTCTTTGCCTTGTATATACAAGGAGCTCAAGTTCAAGCCAAACATAATAGGGTGAATCTTACTGTTCTTGTCAGTCTGTCACCCTGGGCTGCAGTAACTAGCAGGAAGACTGTACTTAACATGGAAGCAGTGGGCAGATTGCCATTCATTCTAACAGCCTCTGTGAAGCCTGGAGCACTAAAATTAGATTCAGTCAAGAGACTGGATTTGTTCTGTGCTGACATGTCTATATACAGTTAACTACTGGCTTAAAATGGTTCCATTATTTTAAGCCATTAAGAATGTTTAGGACTTCAGTGGCTAGAGTTGAGACATCAGCGAATGTGTCCCTTGCAGATGTCAGCAGGGAATTACTTTGGTTTACACTTGCACCTAAAATTTCATAAAACTTCAAGTTGTAAAGTGTTACATTTGGGCAAATAGTCATGCCAGCACCACTTTGCTTACATCTCTGAGGCTGAGTTACAGGTACAGCTTTGCAGTCATCATTAGGAAAAATTTGCATGTGGACAAAAAAAAGTAATGTAGAGAAGATAACAGTGACTGTAGCTCAGAATATTTTGCACATACAAATGCGTGACTGGCTCATGATTTAGTTCTTCAGAGTCCTGTGTATTCCAGGATTTAGTGATGCAGATAAAACTGAGCAGAGAATGTATTCTGTGCCTTACGGTTTGGGGTGCTGCACGTAGCTTATGCATGCTCTGGGTGCTGCTAATGGAATCTGTTTACAAGCTCAGGTGTGAGGGTGGGTGAACACTTGTATTTTGAGTAGCACACATGAGAGATCTTCAGTTTTGGTAGTGAGTAATGTCTGTCTTTGCTTTTGTCATAGTTCTGGTCCAAAATTCAACAGTGCCATCAGAGGGAAGATTGGTCTGCCTCACAGCATCAAATTAAGGTTTCTGAGTTTTCTTATACATCTTTCGCTTAAAATCAGACTGATCTGTTTGAAATTTTTCTTAAAATCTTGTTGTTTTTTTCATAGCAGACGACGCTCCAGAAGCAAAAGTCCTTTCAGAAAAGACAAGAGCCCTGTTAGGTAGGAATTTTTACATACCTCTGGGTTGTTTGTTCGGTTAGTTTTTTGTTGAATTCAATTGCTAATTCAGCTTTGGAAAAGTAATGATAAAATGATGCATGAGTGCTTGCTCTCCCGCTTATAATTATATGTGATGCTGGAATTCATGTAGAAAGTGCGTGAGAGCAGAGCATTGAAAACATACACATGCTGTAAACTCTCCTATCAGTTAACAGTATGTAATGGTAAATAATGCTAGAATGGTTAGGCTTGGAAGGGACCTTAAAGATACCTAGTTCCAACGCCCTGCGTGGCAGGAACACGTTTCCTCGGTCAGCTTACTCAGGGCCTCATCCAGCTTGGCCTTTGAGCATTTCCACGAACGGGACAGACACAGCTTCCTTGGGCAACCTGTTCCAGCATCTCGCCACCCTCATGCAAAGAATTTTTTCATAATGTCCTAGCTAAATCTTCCCTCTTCAAGTTTGTAACCATTTCCCCTTGTCCTCACCCATGTAAAAAGCCTGACCCCAGTTTGCTTGTAAGCCCCCTTCAGGTATTGCAACCTTCTCCAGGCCAAACAATGACAGCTTGCAAAACATCTTAATTTGTTTTTAGTCTCTGTTCTCCATCTTCCCTATTAATTGTGATTTAAATTAGCTTTTCTCCTATGTCTTACTTAATAATCTTAAGTACAAAAGGGAGAATTACTGTACAGGTGCTGCTTTTCCCTATTCAGTACGTACTGGTTGTGGAGAAGCCAAATAACCTTTGAAATAACTAAATGGTGACCGTCCCTATTTAGGTTTCTCATTTAAGGGAGTTGCCTTTGGTTTGCTGCTAATGAAGTTATTCTCTGAATGCTGTTAATTTTAACCAGTCTTACTATGTTTTTCTTACTTAATTCAGTAAGTTTGCTAATAAATACAATATTTTTTGTGTATTCCTAGTGACTTGAAAAGATATTTTTAAAAACAGAAATATATGAGACATGATTGGAAACTCAGTCCAGGCTCCAGCATGCTAATTCTGTTTTATACTTGAGTACAAGTCAGATTTTGTTTAGTTGTGCACTTAATTTTGGTACTGAAATAAAATCAGTCTTGTGCTTCTGGTGTCATGGATGAGTGTAATTATTGATTACTCATACTTCAAAGGTTAACAAGCTGAAACAATGTTTTCCTGTCCTTTCATCTCACTATTTTCACTGCAGGCTTCCTAGTGGTACTGTTACCTGTTCTAGATAGTAGCAGAATGGCATCTCTCTTTAGATGTGACTTCTGTACTTAAAATACAATTTTCCAGTCACATTTAATGCTTACGGTGGAAAAAGAATGTTTAGTCACATTAGAGTACTAAATATTAATGTTAGATACTCCTTTCAGTTCTAGACCCTGCCTTTTTTAATATGGAGAAGTTTTATTTTGCCATACCCCCTCCCCGGTCTGAAGTAGTTTAAAGTTTTATGCATGGTCCAAAGATGAGTTATCTTAATTCAGATAATTTTTCAACTGAACTTACCTCTTTACAGAGAACCTATTGATAATCTTACCCCTGAAGAGAGGGATGCTCGAACAGTGTTCTGCATGCAGCTAGCTGCAAGAATTCGGCCAAGAGATCTGGAAGAATTTTTCTCTACAGTAGGAAAGGTGATTAATAGAGGTTAAAAATGATTCTGAATCTTTCTTCAAGTACAGGTTTTGTATTCTATAGAATTGTAAGCAAGTGGCTTTCTTGACCTTTCTGTACAGGCTAAATGGGCTCTGAGTGTGAAAGCATAGTTAATCAAGAGTTGATTGTTCAGCCTGTTATGTGATTCAAAACATGGATGTGTGGTTCTGATTGAAACAGCTTAATGTTTCAGAAGCTTGTCTTCTTCAGAGAAGTCTTCATTTGTAGGGTAACTTAAAAATCAACGGAACTACTAGTTTGAAAAGCTTTATTTGTTCCATCAGCTGTAAAGTTCTGCCTTAAGGTATTGCAGTGCTGCAAGTGGTGCCCTTGTTCTTGTATCGTACGGCCTCTTGAGTGACAGATTTTAATGCTAGCTTGCCTCTGTGGTGTGTTTGTTAAGGTAGCTTTATGCTACTCTAGATGTGCAGTGTAATTCCCAAGTCATTGATTTGGCAAGTAATTGTCTTGTCATTGATACCTTTCTGGGAAATGGACTCCATTAGAGACCTCTTTGTCTTTGACAGCACTTCTGTACTGTCCTTGCACGTTCGTGATGTGCGAATGATTTCGGATAGAAATTCCAGGCGTTCAAAGGGAATTGCTTATGTAGAATTCGTTGATGTTAGTTCGGTGCCTCTGGCGATAGGACTAACCGGACAGAGAGTCTTGGGTGTACCAATCATAGTGCAAGCATCACAGGTAAGGAGTTCTAGACCTCAATTTTAGTCGTGTTGAGTAGTGCCTCTTACCTTGCTGCAAAGGTTACAGTATGAAGTCACTGAATATATTGAAATCAAGAATTATTGAAGCTGCCTCGAAGTGGACCTTTGCTTCCCGTAGTTGAATGGTTTACATTTGTCTGTCCAGTTATAAAGATGTATTTTGAAAACACAGACCTTGAGAACGTGATACAAACGAAAGTGCAGTAGTGCTACAGAATGATAGTATGTACTGTATATGCTTTCCAGGATACATAGAGTTAATGAACTAGATGCAGGCCAGGAATTTCATCCATGAAATAGTTTGATTTGAAGGCTTTTGGAATTTGTCTGTGTTTGGTCGTTGTGTTGTAAAATTTATAGTTTCTAAGCTAAATTCTAATGGGTAATATGTGGACTATGAAATAATTTGTATTATTTGGTTAATCTGCTAGCGTTACTCTGGTAGATATGTGCTGCAAGCATGTACTGTTTTTTATTATATTCTTACGCCATGTTGGTTTTTCTTAGGCAGAGAAAAATCGAGCAGCAGCAATGGCAAATAATCTGCAGAAGGGTAGTGCTGGTCCTATGAGGCTCTATGTGGGATCACTGCATTTCAACATAACTGAAGACATGCTTCGAGGAATTTTTGAACCGTTTGGCAGGGTAAATTTTAACTCTGTATATTGTATTATGGTATCTTATTTGAAAAACCTAGGTTTGTTGTAGAGCACTCACAGCTTCTAATTCACCTGCAAAATATTTTCTTCCTTTCCTGTGTGTATATCCTTAGGGCTCTAGATAAACACAGGAAAAATTAGAACCTTGGTATGCGATGTGATGAATGATTTTTGAGTGGCAGGTCTTAAAAGTGAGCTGAGAATAAGAGTATTTAAACACACAAAATAAAAATCAACCAAAGAAAAATATCTCTGCTTCACATCCTGCTTCTGTAGTTTGAAAATGCCTTTCACTGTGTCATGGCTGTGAATTTTTCAGTACCATTTCACAGTTTAAACCACAGAGTTGCTTTGTTGTAGTTCTGTTGACCGTTAAAGCAGTGGTTTCCTGTTTCTGAGGACTTTTTCAGAAGTTTTTCTTACGTTAGTATCACAACCGGTCTCTTCATACAGCTCTAACCTAGATCCTTTTCCCAGATTTTTGGCATGGTCATATGTTTTGTAAGAGTTACAGAATTGAGCAGAGTCATCCTGACCTCAATGCATGGCAGAGTTACGGAGCACGTCATCCTGAGTGCCATTGAGTCACATGTACGAGGCAACCAGGGGGTCAGGCACAGCCAGCATGGGTTTAGGAAAGTAAGGATATGTCTGACCAGTCTGATCTTCTATGACTCTATGACCTACCTAGTGGATGAGCGGAAGGCTCTGGATGTGGTCTGCCTAGACTTCAGCAAGGCCTTTGACAGAGTCTCCCATAGCATCCTCCTGGAAAAGCTGGCAGCCCATGGCTTGGATGGGTAACACCCTCTGCTGGGTTAAAAACTGGATGAGCAGGCAGACAGACGGTGGTTAATGGTGCTGCATACAGTTGGTTTGCAGTGACCAGTGGTGTCTCCTGGTGTCAGTACTGGGTGCAGTTGTTGTTGGGTATAACATTTTTATTGACCACCTGGATGAGAAATTGAGTCTACCCTTGGTAAATTGCTGGATGACACCAGGTTGGGGAGGAGTGTCGCTCTGCTGGAGGGTAGGAAGATGCTGCAGAGGGACCTGTACAGGTTGGGTTGATGGACAGTGTCCAGTGGGATGAGGTTTAACAAGCCCAAGTACAACTACAGACTGGGGGATGAGTGGCTGGAGAGTGGGCTGTAAGGGACCTGACAGTACCAGTTTGCAGCTGGCTGAACATAAGCCAACAGTGTGCCCAGGTGGCCGGGAAGGCCAATGGCATCCTGGCTTGAATCAGGAATAGCATGACAAACAGGACTAGGGTTGTACTTCTTCCCCTGTAGTGGGCTGTGGTGAAGCCTCACCTCATGTACTGGGGCCAGTCCTGGGTCCCTCACTTCAAGAAAGAGATTAAGGGGCTGGAGCAGGTCCAAAGGAACAACGAGGCTGGGAAGGGACTGGAGGGAAAGGCTGATGAGGAGAGACTGAGGGAGCTGGGGGTGTTTAGCCTGGAGGAGACTCGGGGGTGACCTCCCTCTCTATGGCTACCTGAAGAGAAGTTGTAGTCAGGTGGGGGGAGGTCAAGTTTTTCTGCCAGGAAACAAATGCCAGGATGAGAGGGCAGGGCCAGAAGCTGCCAGGGGAAGGTTAGGTTGGATGTTAGGAAGCCCTTCCTCAAGGTGCTTAAAGCCTGGACTGGACTGGCCAGGGCAGTGGTGGAGTCCCTGTGTCTGGAGGTGTTTGAAGGACAACCTGGTTGTGGTCCTTAGTGTCCTGGTCTGGCCAATGTTAGGTCATAGGCTGGGCTGGGTGAGCTCAGAGGGCTTTCCCAGCCTCAGTCAATTATGCAAATCTCAAGTTTTCAGTGCAGTTGTAATAAAGGTTACCCCCATGGTGCTAATGAAGCTCTTGGGGGGTGGGTATATTGTCATTGGCCAGGGAGAGAGTAATGTACTTAACATGCTGCTCAGTGGAAAAAACAGTAATTCAAAAACAATTGCGAAGTCCTTTTTTTTTTTTTTTTTATACGATCTTTGGGTACTAACCTTACTTCACACATAACTGTGGCAGTGCACTTCAGATGCCTTTTCAGCTTTACGGTGTTCATCCCTTTTAGTTCTTTTGTGTGCAAGCTTGAGAGCTTTCAGCTTTTATTAAATTTTAATGCTCACGCCTATTGTAGCTTTGTTTGGTATCAAGCTTTGGCAGTAGGATTATTGTAGGTTAGGAAGATTTAGAGCTATGATTTTTAACCTGAAAGAAGATAGAACTGAAAAAAACTGGTTTTGTGTAGACACATTCAGTCGGATTGTATTCGGGTTTTGTTTTGGTATCTTGTGGGTTTTTTTTCCCCAATGTAGGGTAATAAATAGCTTTATTCTTATTTTTAGATTGAAAGCATTCAGCTGATGATGGACAGTGAAACTGGGCGCTCAAAAGGATATGGCTTTATTACGGTATGAACCAGTATTTCAGATTTCTCAGATGTTTTTTTAAGGTAACCCTCCCATGTAGTGCAGCCTACTCAGCCATCTCATCTTAGAAATGCCATCTTGCAGGATGTGCAGCTATGGCCTTTTCCTTCTTTCCTGTTTTCCCATGGGTGTTGTGGTTGAACAATGCTTACATTCAGAATGTAGTCAAGTACTTCTGTGATTAGTACCTGGTAAAGCAGGCAGAGATAATTGCTAGGAAAATTACTGAATATGAGCTTTTTAGAGGAAATCTTGGAGGCTAAGACTTCAAGTTGAAAACATCTTTCTTCTTTGTGCTTGGATACATAATTTTGCAGACCTAGCGTTTTAAGATGGTGAGAATGTTGCAACTGGAACCTGTGCACTTTGGGACAAATTAAACCAATCTAGCTGTATAGCTGATACTTGATAGTTCTAATAGAATGTATTTGTGTGTTTAATTGGATGCTACACAGCATAAAGCAGAGTGCGTGTTAGGAATAGCTGTTCAGTGCACTGCGGAGGGTTACAAAGGAAGTGACTGTCATTCTTGGGTGCTGAAAGTGAACTTCAGTTATGACTTGTTGTTGATTGCAATATCTTGTGTGCTCTGTCTTCAAAAATAATACATCTTCAAATAAATTCTTAAACATGAGAAAGTAAGTAGCCAAACTTTTGTGGGTTTGGATGAAATGGAAAATACGAGGCACATTTAAATTAGATGTTACTTTTGATTAAGATAACTTAAAAAGGTATTTCCCAGTGCTTCCCTTACTGTGGCTGTTATGTTCAGTAGAACAGTTGCTGTTCTAGGCAGTCTGACTGAATTAATATTTTTCTAATCTGCAGTTCTCAGACTCTGAGTGTGCAAAAAAGGCCTTAGAACAACTCAATGGATTTGAGCTGGCTGGTAGGCCAATGAAAGTTGGACATGTAACTGAGCGCACTGATGCTTCTAGTGCCAGCTCATTTTTGGACAGTGATGAGTTGGAACGGACTGGAATTGATTTGGGAACAACTGGTCGCCTTCAGCTGATGGCCAGACTTGCAGAAGGTATGTTTGATCAATAGGAAAAGTGTAAAAACGTACAAGTGGGCAGAGTTGTAATTAAACACCGCACAGTGTTATGCTGCAGGCCTAGAATGGTATTTTTTTAAGCTTTTTGAACAGTAAGCATTTCTGATGCTTGTCTTCCTGCATCTGTAATGGAGTGAAAAGAGCTTGCCACAGGGTTTGTGTTTTGTTCCAGGCACTGGTTTGCAGATTCCTCCTGCTGCCCAGCAGGCTCTGCAAATGAGTGGATCATTGGCATTTGGAGCTGTGGCAGGTAAGAAATGACAACCCATTTATTTTTTCAAAAGTACTTAATGCTTTATGATTCTGAAGTGGAGGTACTTCACTACGTGTTTTATCTGTTAAAAGGAGAACATAATTGTTACAGCGTATGTTAGATATCGTGAAACATTGAAAAATGGCAAGCAGACTAACACAATGTATGATAGCGTTGATGGGTGTGATTCGCTTTGCATTAATTTTGGCAAATCTGTTGTAGTTCACTTAATTAATCCTAGGACTTAATTTCTTTATCTTTACTATTCCCTGTACCAATGGGGGCTTCTATTACTGCAGTGTAAATGTTGACTGTTAAAATGGCGTGCTCATAAACTGGAAGGGAGTGGTCCCTTCTGAAAAAACAGGGGCAAGAAGGTTTTTGGGACCTGGAAACTAAGACTGCATTAGTTAAAGGTTTATGTAGTGTCCATCTGGGTGAAGAAGGTGACTGTACATCACAGAGTTTGTGTGTTGCTTGGAGTTGGCTGTAGTCTGTGTGTTTTGCAAGTGGGTATGTTGGGAGTGTAACTGAGCATGTTTGATTGTTGATGTGATTGGTGCTGCTACTTCATAGGTCACCTTAACAACAAACTGTTGAGGACTTAAGAACTAGAGGAATGAGGATAGATTAGGGATTTACAGAGTGGAATTTCGTCCTGTTTATTAATATAACAACAAGAGGTATGAAACTGCCAGAGCAGCAGGAAAGACATGAATGCCACAAGATGCTTGAGTGTGTGATAACGGTCAAGAAATGAACAAAGAATAGTTGGGATTGTTTTTTGTTTGTCTTCCATCTGAGTTAGTGATAAGAAGTAAGAAACACCTGAATCGTATTACGAAGTTCAGGTGCAATCTTGAGAAGATCAAGCACACGGAACTGCAGAAAATAAGTAAAAGAATAAAAGGGGTTTTCTGTACAGATACACCCTTGGAAGGAAAAGGAAATTACTAGCAAAAGAAAAATGTTGTTTGAGGAATAAGGTTTCTCTTCATGTCAAGGAAAAGGTGCATGAAGTCCAGAAAGAGGGGGAAAGGTAAACACTAAAATTAGATCATGTTTAAGGTAGGTGATAGTGATCTGGCAGTCTTGGTTGAAAACAGGTGTAGACAATGAGAAACACTTCCATGTTCAAAACGAACAAAACAAAATCTTAACTCCCCAGATAAGTAATGTTGTCAAATACCTGACACAGCAGACATGTCAGGATAGTGTGGAACTGGCATGAGACCACGTGGCTGCGGAGGAGTAATTGATAAGACCGCATACAAGTTTTTGTGGAATGTGCATGCGTAGTAACTTGAAAAATAAAAGCAGTAGGAGTAGCATTATTTATTCCCCTTTATTGTACAAAAGGAGCAATACGACATGCAACTGAAGTACTGTTGAAAAAGATAAAAGGTTTTTACTACCATAAAGTCATGAGCCTATCCCCAAAGTGAGATTTGGTTATGGATTAAAGATCTCTTTACTCTTGTTAGAGAAAATTACTACCAGGAATTGTCATTATGGGAGACTTTAACTTCCCTGATACAGATTGGAGAAGAATTGCTAGTAATAATGGTGGGGCCCAGATATTCCTGGATGTGATATCCGACAAATTTCTTCATCAAACACTCACTGACTCATGAAGAAGAGATGCTATTTTAAACCAAATTTGGTAAGTAATGAAGATGTTGTGGATGAGAATAGAAATGACCATTGACTTGAAGGATTCCGAGTTGCTCAGGTTTAAATGGAAGTAAAATCAAAACAGGCCTGTAACTAGGGCTTCTGATTTCAAAAGCAGTGGTTGAAGAAACAAGGCAGTGAACAGGTAGGATGTAAAAAAGCTTCTTTAGTTCCAAATTGCTGATGCTGTATTGCTTCCATATATCACAGAAACAGCCCTTTTAGAAGTGGGCACCACACTGAATTGGGTGATTTAACTACATGAAAGGAAATAGGGAATAAGTGCAAAGCCTATAAGGAATGGGAAAAGGGGGACTGATAATAGAAGTTTTTTTAGTTTGGTAAATAAATAAAATGAGTATTTCCTGCTGACAGATTTAGACATTGTGAAAGACAGGAAAGCATAGACCAAGGCTTACCAACTTTTATGGAGAACAAAAAGGAAGTGGGACTGAAATAAAATGAAAAAAACCCACTTCGGAGGCGGTTCAGAAAAAATCTCAGTGGTTCAGTTTGTAGTTGGAACACTGGTCATAAAGTTTGGAAGTAGAAGTAGGGATATAGGTTAAAAACATTATTCACAAGGTAGAAGCAAAGGTGCAAGTAAGAGCTGAATGTACTCAGTTCACAGACAGATTAGAATTTGGAAGGAACCTCCAGGGGTCATTGAGTCCAACCCTCTGTTTGGAGCAGTAAGAAAACTCATATTAGTGAGGGAATAGGTACATAAATATGAGATGTGTTATCTGGTATAGTCAATAAATACTTTAAATGTGTGATACCTAGCTGGAACATCCAATTCTGAATTGTCTACCCACAAAAGAAAAACATAATCTGGCCGGTTTCCAGTCCTGTTATTTTGACTTTTGAAGAAATGAAGTCATACTAAGGATGAGCAAACTGGAGAGTATTAGTAAAGTACAGCAAACTTGCAGGGAAATAGCATTTGAAGGCTGTATCAGTCTTGGATAAAACTTAGTTCCCTGGACAAAAGAGCATTAGTAGAACTCTTGTCTCTGAATTTGGGCTTATGTCATTTGGCAGTTATTAAACTAGAGAAGTTGAAATAGAAGTTTGAGCAGTAAGTACAAGGTGTGTTAAGAAAGAGGGAGTGTTTAAGGTGAAAGTAAGGGGGGAGAGTTAGAGGCTGTTACAAGTGTTCAGGTGTTGGCTTGGTCTTGTGCTATGGAACAATGGTCAGTAAGAGTGAGGTGAGTACATGCAGAGGTGTGCTATCAGCAAGGAGTTCTTTGATTGTACATGGTTCACCTGTTAGGACTGAAACAAATTCTAGTTGTGTAGCATGGGACCTCAGCAGTGAAAGATGGGAGAGGAAGAGGACAGTAACTACTTAGTTTTATCAGTGAATGAATGTGAACTGTCAGCATGATGCATTTCTGAGAGGTCAGCTGTGTTCCCGCGGTAACATTCTTGAACATCTGGCATGTAACATACACATGTATGAACCAGTTCCAGTCACCTATGCTCAAGCTGAGTTGAATCAACTAAAACAGGGAGACTAAAGTAGTAGTTTTGGGAAGGACCTGAAGACTTTAATGTTAATCCCATGGAGAAAATTCCTTCACCTTCAAGGAATAAATTGAAGCTAAACAGTCATAACTGTGCCTTCAGGTTTTCAGACAGAATTTACTAGGTAACATAAAATACCATGTGGCTATAGAACAATATTATAATGCACTGTGGGGCCAAGAATTTCTTACTTGGGAAGGAACAATGCGTGGAAAAGATTGTGTGCTGCAATAGAGGAATGAGTATTACCGTCCAGGGTTTCTATTTGGTGTGCTGTTGTAACGTCCTAAGGAAAGTGGTGAATACGTGGCAGACTTTTGTTCATTTAATGCCAGCTGTGTTTCAGAATAAACACAGAACTGCATCATAAGACACTAAATGCATTGACAGGTATTTGTTCCTCTGTATTAAACATATGCTTTAGTCATGCAGAGGTCACACTCTTACAGATTGTACATGCAGAACATACTGGGAAAGCCACAGTGATCTTAACTTTAGTTTCCACGTGCTGTTCAGAAATACCTGTAGGGAAGAGTAAGAGTTAACAGGGAAGAATGGGAGTGGCTATGAATTTCTCAGTGTCTTTAGAACCAAGAGGAGAGAACTATTTTTGTTGCTCTCGACTGAAAAGTTAGTGTTAGGAAGACTTGCAGGCAGGAGAGCTGTTGTTTCAGAC
Source organism: Upupa epops (assembly GCA_013397515.1). NCBI lineage: Eukaryota > Metazoa > Chordata > Aves > Bucerotiformes > Upupidae > Upupa > Upupa epops. Next base: position 409,135 of record VZRI01011492.1, read on the forward strand.
GTGTTAGACACTTCTTGCCAAAAGATAATGTTAGCTGAACTGCTTATGTTCAGAGCAGATTTGACTGCCACAGGCAGAGTTTGAGCTGATGATCTCTGTAGATTAGCCACGTTTGGTGTGGATAGCCTGGCACAGCTGTCTGTGGAGCTCAGCTGGCTGATGTTCGGTACACATGATGCTATGTGGTGTTGTGTCAGAATTGCAGAGGGAGAAGTTAACTAACTAGAGCGATTTAGGATATCTGGGGGTTTATTTGTTTAAAACACATTAATTTATAGAAAAGTTGTGAGTAGTTAATAGCTGGCTAATTACTGGTGGATTTGGCCAAGTTTTTGCAGAGAATACAGGCTAAAACAGTCTGCTCATTATGGTATTTTTCACTTGACGGAGTTGAGGATTCATTTGTGTTCAGGCACAGATGGCAAAACCGGTTCTGGTTACAGTTCGGCCCTCAGAGTTTGCGCTTTCCCTTATTTTTCAATATGTTTTCCAGTCTATGTCGTGTGGAAGTTACTTGTGAAGGCACGTAGGGAAGACTTGTCCCCAGTGCTCTCTCTGCCTGATAATTAGAGCAAAAGGCCCAGCACAGAGGAGGGGTTTAGTCAGGGTAGAAGTTTTGATGTGCATTACTAAGCATGGGTGCTTACTGGGAGTGTCACCTCACTGCTTTGTGACACATGAATGATGACTGATTAACTTCAGGCTCCTAACTTCTAATGTTTATGTGAATTAAACTGGAACTTAAGTGGAGAGGTTTATGATTGTGTCTCTTGGTTGTGAACTGTTTAAAGATGCGTATCGGAGTTGCTGACTTGGAAATGGTTTGTCTGTTCCTGTTAGCTTGGATGAGAACAGCTGTATGTTATGAAACAAGTAATTGGTGCTGTTTTTTTCTAAATTAAATGGTTTGAGCATTTGAGAGTGTTTTGAACTGAAGAACATCCAAGTGACTTGTATCATTATGACACATTTATGAGAAGGGAACAGGCGAAATGTCACGTTATTTGAACTTAGGTTTGATAACTGCTTTCAGAGTGTTGCATTTGTTTAACACTGCTTAAATGCTTTCTGTTAGCAAAGATGCCACACTTGTATTGCCTTTAAGAACTGCTGCAGTTATTATGGAACAAAATGCATCTTGCCAGGAGCTGAAGCACAGCAAAGGCCAAGGGGGAAACAATACATTGAATTAAAGAACGTGGTCATGTGTTTTCTGTTTAAGGTATTGCTTCTCACTGATCTCTGTCAGGTTCAGAAAATTCCAGCTGAAACTAGAGAAAATACAATTAGAGGGGAACGGTGAGAGTGGGTTGATGTACTTGAAGCTCATAACCACAAGTACAAACTGAACACCCTGGCTGGTAGTGATATCACAATGTTGGGGAAAATACTAATGAAATTGTGTATCTTTTTCTTCAGACTTACAGACAAGACTGTCTCAGCAGAATGAAGGTAAAGTAGCATTTGATACAACTTGCCACCAGTAGGTTTTGTTGCGTTTGTCAGTGAGATGCACCTGGCATAGAGTTTGCCTGAGAAGTTGCGTTGTATTAATGTCTGTAGGAATTGTACTCTGTACTGATGATTGACTGAAAGCAACAATGTGTGTTAAACAGCTTTCCTTGTCTAGGTAGTGTTCCTTGGTGTTGGTTATGCTTCCCAGACATACATTAGCCCTAGAAAATGGGAGGGCTTCTGGGGTTTGTGTGTTTTGTTGCTTTTTTCTGCATTTAGGTGCAGTTGGCACTTTGTTGTTTTTCGCCTTAGAGGTACAGACTACATGGGTCATTAGAGGATTAGGAGTTAGGGTCTCTGGATTAGTCATTGTCCTTCTGTGACTGCAGTCCTGAGTGTCTGCATGCTTAGAGAGGGGGTGCCCATTATTTCAACTATATCAACAGCAGCATACAGCCCATCTTTAACAAGATGTACTGTGTTGAGCACCAGTGACAAGTAACAATTTTGTACTTGCTGAGAAGACTGTAGGCCTGTTCTATAGTTAAAATTCTTTTTGTTTTAGTTGTCAGATACTTCTTACATCATGCATTTCTGAGAGCAGAAGCACAGATACACATTCCTGAAGGATCATTTGATGTGTCTAGAATAACATTTTGAGAAAACTCAAGAGATGGCTGTCACTTCCTGTAAAGTCCGATGGGATAGTGCCTCCACTCTGTTCTGAGCTTCTGTTTGCTTGGCTTCCGTGGGGAGAAAAAGCAGAGATGCTGCTGACACAACTCGGGCAGAATTTTCATATACTTAACTATATCAGTGGAAGTCTGTCAAAATCAATGTGGAAGATGATCTAGTGAGAAGTGTCCCTGCATGTGGCATGGGATTTGGATCTATAGATGATCTCTCAAGGTCCCTGCCGGCCTAAGCCATTCTGTGGTCTTTTAATTTTTCAGCTCCACCTGTACCTTATCTGCGCTATTTTCTGTACCAGCTTACAATGTCCCTGTTACAGATAGCGTTCGGGAGTCTTGCATTCCTTCCTTCTGTTTGCTGCCGACTTAGAAACGGCATTGCTATTGCTAAGTGGTGGGGTTTTAAAAAACAGAGAAAGCACTCATTTAAGTTTGAACCATGCATAGGGGATTCTCAGATTGTTGCTGGTTTTCTTTCCATTACAACAGTTCTGGCTGCAGCTGCTTCTGTACCACCACTTGCAACACAGTGCTTCCAGCTTTCCAACATGTTTAATCCGCAAACGTAAGTGATTTTTTTGTCTGTTGGGCAGTTGTTGATAGATTCAACATCTGTGAAAGGAATTGGAGTGTTGCAGGGTTTTTTTCATGGATCTTGTCTGAGTGAAAACAAACCCATCTTTGCCCTGTTCTTCCTCTACCCCCTTACAGTGAAGAAGAAGCCGGCTGGGATACAGAAATTAAAGATGATGTGATTGAGGAATGTAACAAACACGGAGGAGTCATCCACATCTATGTAGACAAAAATTCGGCTCAGGTATGCCTTGTTCCAGGGAGAATCTGAGCAGCACTTAGAACTGCCATCGCTTGGTTGTGTATAGTGGAGCATTACGGATAGTGTTTTCTTTCTGAACGTAGAGGCCTTGAAATTACTTTTTAGTTTCTGCAGAATGCAGGTGGCTTCCCTCTTATTTCAAACTGTTTCGTGTAACTGAAATGCAGATCTGAGAGCAGTTTTTCTGGTGCTGCAGTCTGTTTTTGCATGGCTCAAGATCTCAAGATCTGTGGAAATCCAGTCTGAAGTGTCCTCTGATTCTGGTGTTCGGCTTTTCCCTTCAGCCGTGTGGTGCCCAGAAGCCAGGGACTTGCAGTTTTCTATGTTCTAGAGAATACAGGGTTTAGCACAAAGGACACTCTGCTCCTGCAGACATGAAATCAGAGAATGTGTTGGATTGGAAGGCACATCAAAGCTCAGGCTCCTTCTCAACCCCCTGCCATGGGCAGGGATGCCTCCTACTAGAGTGGGTTGTTCAAAGACCCATTCAACTTGTCCTTGAACACTTGCAGGGATGGGGCATCTGTCACTTCTCGGGCAACCTGTGCCACCACCCTTATAGTGAAGGAACTTTGTCCTGAGATCTAAGTCCACCCTCTGACAGTTCACAGCCATCACCTCTCATCCTGTCAGATGTGCAGGTAAACATGTGCCAGATTCCATGCCTGGAAACAACTTGTGTTTGCCAGCAGCATTAGCCTTTGCAGTGAGAGCACCCCCAGGTACAACAGGGGGGAGAAGAAAAAAAGCTGTGGATGCAGTCTTAAGTCCAGGTTAATACCTGTTAGAGGGACTCTAGGCCTGCGTCTTACAAAGGCTATCTGATTTTTCTTCTGTGCTTGCTTTGTGTATGTTGTCCAGGCTGTTAGTTCCTCCCTCGTATTTCAGCTCTTAGAGTACAAACTGTGGAGAGTTCTGTGTAGAATTTATGGGCCAGACCCACGTGCCGTTTTCAAACAATGTTATAGTCAGGTGAACTTACAACTGTTTTGTGAGGCTGAAGTCAAATACCACTGATGTTTAAAAACACTGTACCTGAACATGAATTTCCACTGTGCTGTCCTGTTTTAGTTTGTTTTCTTTTAACAGCATTTTGGGGCTCTCCCAAACAGCCAGGCTAAGGCCATGAGATGGGTTTTTTTGGTGGGTGCAGCTGTATATGTGGTCTCATGTACCACACCCGTCTGCCCTGTGCTGTGTTGGGGAAGACTAAAGCTTCTTCACATGGTTGTGTCTTGTTTATAGGTGAGACCTATGCTGTGTGTGTTAATGACTGACCTCAGGTTCTCCCCCCCCCGCCCCCCAGCAAAGAAATGGGTTAGAGTTAGTACAGGCTGGTAAGGGCTGGATGCTGTATGTTAATGTATTCTTTTCCTGTAAAATCTGTTAGAGCTGGAACATGATCTGGGTCAGGAGTTACTGCTAATGCTGTGTTTGAAGCAGGCAGCCACAAAAAAGCACGTGCAGTAGTGTGGGCCTCAGTAGGGTCTTGTTGAATATATTGCAGCGCCGTGGATTAGGCTGGTGTAATGCTGAATTAAGAGCTAGAAAAGTCCAGGCGTCCCTGCCTGGCAAAGCTTAAAGATCGATCTTGTAATTAATGTAATTACATTGCATATTGTATTGTAATTATAGCATCTTAAGCTGCTCTTGGCCTGCTGTAGTAGCTTTCCCCCTTCATCTCAGCATTTCTTCGCATAGGACGGTTTTTAGAGCACTGAGGTGCCCTGAAGTGCTGGTTGTGCTTCCTGCCCCGGGGATGACGAGCGCTAAATCCCTTTGGAAACCTCGCTGTGAACTTGCATGTCTAGTCGCAAGCACTTGAGTGGTTCAAGTTGATGCTTCACAGAACTTGATGGCTGTCCTGGCAGACTCATCATGCCTTTCTGTTTTACGTGAGATGTGAATCAGAGTGGTTAGACTGTCTCTTTGTAAGGGTTGTCAGGGGCCAGTAAGCAAATCAGGGGCCAGGCACACGTCTGTCTGGTCTGTTCTGCACATTCCAGTTTAGCAACGTCACTGTGCGGCAGCACTGGTTACTCTAAAACTGCCCGTTATTACATCTTAGGGTTGATCTGCAGTGGCACTTGGTGCTGCTAGGAGCATAGCAAGGCAGCGTTGCCCTGATGCATCCATGCCAGGGGCGGTCATGGGCGTTTCTTCGGCTTCTCATGCCTGTGTCACTTGTGTATTCCAGGGCAACGTGTATGTTAAGTGTCCCTCAATCGCTGCGGCCATTGCGGCCGTGAATGCGCTGCATGGGAGGTGGTTTGCAGGTGAGTGGGCTTGGGGTGGAGACCCTGACTGGGTAGTGGCAGAATGCCCAAGCACTGATGAACGTGTGTGGGTTTTCTCACTTATAGGTAAAATGATTACGGCCGCGTATGTACCTCTTCCAACATACCACAGCCTCTTCCCAGATTCTATGACTGCAACCCAGCTACTGGTTCCTGTTCGACGATGAAGATGGACTTAGTCAGTTTTGTATATAGTTATTTTTTGGAGGAAGATTGAGTTATCTTTTATTTAGATAAAACTAAAGGAAAGGGTTTAAATGTCATTTTGTGTACACTTCCTGCTCTCTTTAAAAATAAAATGAAGTACGCAGAAATGCGGTGTGTTCCTTCTCCCTAACTAGCATTTCCACTGTATACAAAGCTGTTGACTTCTTGTTCTGCCTTGTAATTCTTGTACATTTACTGAGGTGATCTGTAGGAACTGAGAGGTAGCTCATAGAAAACAAGTTCTCTGCAAAAGGCAGATGGGACATAATGACATTTTTAATGTTTCACGAGCCTTTCTTTTAATGCATTTCACTAAAGCGCAGGAGATCTGTTAAAGGTTGGTGCCGGAGGTGGCTTCACGAAGGGACACATTCAGTGTTTTGTATAAATGGAAATGCAGAAGGCTACTGAAAGCCGGTTCTCAACAGCCACTGGGCTTGCTTTGTTCTGAATAAGCGGTAAGAATAGAAGGATTGAAGGGTTTTATTTCTTGATGGTAACTTTTGATTAATGTATCTGTAAAAGTTCCTTTGTAAATACTGTGTGAGGTGTGTCCAGGTTTCCAAACAAAACGATCTCTGCATTTCCGGGTGAGTTTCTCTGCACGCGGAAGGGTTTCAGTGGAGTCTGAAGAGTGGTAGGAAATACAGAAACGTGTTTTGTTCTGGTTGCATATAATCTTTGCTCTTTTTAAGCTCTGTGAGCTCTGAAATATATTTTTGGGTTACTTCAGTGTGTTTGACAAGACAGCTTGATATTTCTATCAAAGACTTTCATATTGCAACAATCTTTGTAAGAACCACTCAAATAAAATTCTCTTAAAAAGGCCTTCATGAAGCTTTGTTTATCTGCTCTCCTCGTGCGATGGGAGCAGTACGCACTGTTGAGAGGTAGGTGCCGCGTGGTAGTCGTTTGGAACATTACTCCTTCCACAGAAAGCAAGGGGCATGATGCTGCAGCTCAGAGTCTGCCACCGTTGCTCAGGGCTGCTGTGTTTACCCTATGCCCCCTTCCTCAAGCCTGCTGCACACTGACTGTAACCACCTCTCCAAGCTGAGAAGTCCCAGGTCTCTCAGTCTCTCCTCATAAGGCAAGTGCTCTAGTCCCTTAATCATCCTCGTGGCCCACCACTGAACTCAGTCCTCTGTGCCTCTTGAACTGGATTGCCCAGAACTGGACACAGTAGTCCAGATGTGCCCTCGCTAGGGCACCTGGTCTCCAGCTGTTGAGGGCATGAGCAGTTGTGGTACAGATTTCTGTGTCCAGAAATGCAGGGGGAGCTGCAGAAGGCAGTGAGACTGGGCAACCAGAAGTGATTGGAAGGCAGATGAGGAAAGGAGCCAGGAATCTTAAGGCTGGGGAGGGGGCTCCAGAGTGGTTTTGCTTATGTGCCAGTTTTTAACCCATCCGTGCCAGGGGGAGTAGAACTTGAGTTGGGCAAGAGCAATTGTGGTGCTGTGGTGGTTGCTGGCAGTTTGAGAAGTTACTAGACTGTGGCAGCACACGGACGGGCTTGTAGCGGGAGATTTGTGCTGCTCCTTTTAAAGGGTGGGGAAGCAGCCCTTGTACTCTGCAACGCTGGTGCAGGTGCTGCTGCTAACCCGTCCCGTGCTCAAACAGGAACCAAGGGGGAGCAGAGGTAAGTCTTGTTTTGGAAGGCATGCGATGGAACTAGCAACACTGAACCGTGTGTTCGCTAGTTAAACTGCCACATGCCAGAGGTTGGAGCATCATGGGCCGAGATCCCGGGTTCTGCTGGGGTAGCAGGAGCAGCTTCCCCTTGAGGCACTGCAGGAAAGAGACCGTGTCTGATAGCTCAGCTCCTGTAGGCAAAGACACCTGCCCAGGGAATGAAAAGAGTTCTGCTGCTGGAGCTGGCTCCAGCCTCCAAGGGAGGAAGATGGTGCCCTTCAGAGCCATAACTTACAGCTCCTGGTACAGGGCCTGCTGGGAAGATACCCTCCTGTCCTTGTGGCTGATCGCCCTTCCAGCTGATGTCCATCTCTGGCAGCACATGTGTATCTGTCCCTGGCTGCTTCCTGCACCCACAGGCTGCCATGCTGGTTGGAAGAGGGTGCCTGACCAGCTGCACGTTGCCCTCAACTGCCCGATCCATTCCAGGTTCCCTTGCTCCCTGTTGAGGGTGCCAACGGGACCAGCTTCAACCTATCTATTTTTAGCCATGCAGGGGAGTTGATAGTTAATCCGAATTATCCACAGAGGAGCCTTCTGGGCCCGGGGAGCACACAAACTCAGGGGATCAGCCCCACATCCACACATGAGGAATGCAAGCTGCCCAAACACCAAAGGGGGAAGAAGGCATGCGCTGTACTAAGACCTGTGAAAGAGGAACTTTAATGCCGTACAAAGGGTTATAAATTCTCATTGTCACGGGGGAAAGTAGAAATTTGGTAAAAAGCACGTTTACAATCGGCAGAGTGAAGAGGACGGTACTGCACCATTTCAGGAGGTGTTCTCACCTTCAGGTAGCTAAGGATTTTATTATGGTAGAGAGCAGGAACAGCTGGACATGAGTGCCCGGGGCTAGAACCCCAGCTCCAGGTTAGCAGCGGATTCCCATACCAATAGCCATGAATGTCCCAAACGTCCCACCACTTTGCATCATCGTTTTGCCAACTCCACCCATCAGCTCTCGTCCTCTCATGCCGATCCTGAGATGAAGAAAAGGAGGAATTGCATAAAAGCTGATGAGTGATAGACATGCAGCAGAAAACCTCTAATGCAACCAGCTAATAGTTACCCGAGCACCCAAAACCCACCTACTCTACAGTCTAAATTTAAAGTGGTACCTCCTGCACGCTCCTCAGGCAACTGGCTACAGTGTCCTGTGTTTGAGGCACTGCAAAAACAACCCCAAACCAACACAGAGCTGTTCTCTTTGGGGCACTGGAGTGCCCATGGCCCGTAAGTACTTTTCCCTGCAGTGATACCAGCCGAGGCCATGAACTTTTGCCATGCCACTAGCAGGAACAGCTTCATTTGCCAGTACCCCGTATACCCTTAATTCTGGGGAAAAAAAGATGGTGCTGTACAAGAATTTGACTTGCCATAGAATAAAAAGGATCTGAGCTGTTGTGTGGTCATCCTGTCTGGCTGCAGCGACAGGATTTTTAATACCAGCAACCTAAATCCATGTTGCAAACTGTTCCTAGCTACTGCTGACAACACGAACCTGAAAGGCCTAGAAACGCCCAGAAGCAATTCTGTTGCCTAGTTCCCGTTTACATGAGATCAGACCAAAAACGTTTAAAACTCCATCAGATTTCTTTGTCTTTTCTTCCTGTTGGCTCACTACTGCATTGTCCATCCTTAATCACAAATTAAAAAAGCTCAAGCAGAAAGAGCCACACAAACTATGACAGTTTATTCTAATCATTCCTTTTCAAGGATCATGTGTGTAAAACAGTCGGTGAGCACGACAAGAGCTAACGCTGAGCAACAGGCTCTCTTTGTTTCTGTGCTGGCACGCTGGGCCATGCCAGGGAAAGATGGGATATTCTCTCTCCCTGGTTCACGAGACTATGCCAGTGCTCACCACAGCTCTGCCCGCACTCCAGCGATGAAGGATTGGAGTCAGCACAGTAACTGCCTCTTCTTTGGATACCCAAAGAAACCACAATGCAAATACCTGAGAGATTCATAAGGATTTAGAGCATACGTCGCATATGGGGCTGGTGGGTCTGACAGCAGGCTCTCCGGCTGTGGCTCATTTGGAGCCACTGGCAAAGTTTCAGCACGTGAGGACACAGGACCAAACCCACTCCCTTCCCTAGGTGACCATGGCAGCATTTCTCTCTGGCTATTGCTCTGTCACAATCTGCCAACAGAAACATTTCCTCACCATACCTGAGGCAGGAAAACGTTCCAAACAGCGCTCCTGCTGCCATGCCCACTGCAAAGCCCATCATGAAACCCATCTTCACTCTGTCAAAGCAGCTGGGCTGCGATTGTCCGTATGGGCCCACGGTCACAGGCATCTAAAAAAGAAACAGCACCCTCTACGGATTTACTGCTTTGTCTAACGCATAACCAAAGCTGCAGAAGAGCAGGCCCGTACATTCCTGAGCCGCATGCCCTGCAGGCTTTCAGACTTGTTTTGTCGCCCGTCAAGGAGAAAGAGGTGGGAAGCAGGTGCCAGGGAACCCGTTTCGCCCTCACCCAGACCCGTGAGCTGTCGCTCTCCCCGCGAGCCACCGCGCTCTCCACGACGCAACTGGCGGCGCACGCTGACCCAGCCAAGTCCGTCCCTTGGGAGCCCAAGGCCAAGGCGGGATGGGGACTCCACTACGCAACCGGCGCAACAGGGCCGTCATCAGGGGCTCCAGCCGCCACCGGGCCAGGCATTCCTCACCCCCAGTCGCGTCACGCCACCGCCCGAGGCCCGCACCTCACCTCACCGGTCCTGCTGCGCCGCGCCCTCTGCCGCTGCCCGCCACTTCCGGCGCGCTCTGTGACGTAACCGGAAGAGGTGGGCCGTCGCAGCGAGCGCCCCGCCTATCGCAGCGCAGCAGCCATGCTGCTGTGGCGGTTCGTGACGGCTCAACGGGCCGGCCCCGCTGGCCGCCGGCTATCGGTGGTCTCGCCGCGAGAGCCCCAAGGGCTGGGTCCAGCACCGGGAGCGGGTAGGGCCTCAGAGTGGCGCATCACGAGCTGCGGTCTCACCGCTGCCGCAGGTGCTGACGGTGGTTCGTTCTCCCTTCCCTCTCTTCAGGGCGAAGCGGCGATGGAGGCGGAGTCGACTGTCCGCGGCCGCTCTACATGGACGTCCAGGCCACCACGCCGCTGGTAAGGGCCGACCCCACTCTGTCCCCGAAGCCGTTTGCGGGCGGGAGTGGGGGCAGCGCGGGGATCGGTGTGACTTCTCCTTGAGTGTTTGGCAGCGGGAGTTTCTCCCGCTCGGACACTCCCAGCGCTCCGAGACCCTCCGGCATCTGCTGGGGCCTGCCCTGCTCGCACCGGGTGGTGACCGGGGTGTCCCAGATCCGGCTTGGGATACCCTGGGCGCAGAAGCCCGAGTGCGGTGAGACCGGAGACAGAGCGAGGGGTTGCGAGCGCGGAGGGCAGGGGACGGGGGTGCTTCTCCCTTGCTTAAGACCGGACGTTTCGTGTCGCGCAGGACCCTAGAGTCCTGGACAAGATGCTGCCCTACCTGACAGCCTACTACGGCAACCCCCATTCTAGGACCCATGCCTACGGCTGGGAGAGCGAGGCTGCAGTGGAGAAGGCGAGGCGGGTGAGTCTTCTGCTCTGCACAGACAGAGTGCTTGCCTGCTGGTGGAGAAATTCGGAATCAAAAGCAAGCACAGAACTGCTGGGGTTGGTTAGTTCTCTGTGGATTCCATTTAGTAGCTTCTTCTTTGTGTAGCTGTACTTTAGCACATCAGCAGATCTGTTACAAGGAAAAATAGTGAGATTAGAGCAGCTGAAATGGCAGGAACCAGTACTTTAGCCTCTGGGTTTTGATTGCCTGAGGCCACAAGCCTGCTGTAACAGGCGATGGGTTAGCTTTGCATTTTACCATTTTCCTGATCTGAGGATCTTTGCCATTTTTGGGGGGAAGTACTGTGTACTTGCTTTTTCTATTCTGACAGGCTACGGCTTCATACCATTGCTGCTAATGATCATGGATTCCTTATGCTTTTTGCAGTAATGCAGATGTTTAGACTGTTACTTGTCTTGAAAAACTTCTGCTGTTGTTTTGCTACGGCGACTTTATTGTATTGTAACAAATCAAATTTGTATTTTTTTAAACAGCAAGTTGCGGATTTAATAGGAGCTGACTCAAGGGAAATTATCTTTACCAGTGGTGCAACAGAATCAAATAATATGGCAATTAAGGTAAAAGGTCAATGCTGAGAGTTATTTGTCGTGTTGAAGTTAGGTTTTATGGAACTGTATGCATCTCGAACAGGTCATATGTTGACGTAGTTAGCAAATGTTTGTATTCCTGCATTTGTTCCTTTTGGTTTTCTAGTGCATAAATGGAGGAAATGCTGGGATGGTCGGGTGTTCAGAATGTGGTTTCAAGGACAGTCTAACACCAAATGTTTCTCTTACGTGCACCAAATACAGTACTGCTTAGGCAATTAAAATCCTTCTCATTAAGCATAGCGATGATGCTGTTGAAGATGAAGGCTAGGTAGCATTTTATCCTTTAGTATGTGGCTGCTCAGACTTCTCACTGTATGTGACTCCATTGCAAATGATTTTAAAAAACATTTGTGTTAGTGGTGTCCAGAACTTAGTGAATATTTTCATAGGTTGTTGCAAAGGTGAGAGGCTTTGAAAAATGAATGCTGATACAAATACGTAGTGTGAATTACATGTCAGTATCTTTTGAGATTTGTGACTTTGGGGCAAACAGGGAAGATCCAAATAAATTGTTTGTAAATGTTAATTTCTTTGTTTCTGATCGTTTTGTGTGAATCTTGCTTTCTTCCGTGGTCTAACAGTAAATTTCTTGTTCCTGGATTGTTCACAACAGGGTGTTGCAAGGTTCTACAAATCTAGAAAAAAGCATATCATTACCACACAAACGGAACACAAGTGCGTGTTGGATTCTTGCCGTTCCTTGGAGGCAGAAGGTTTTCGAGTCACTTATCTACCCGTTAAAAAAAATGGTCTCATAGATATGAAGGTAGGTAGTTTACGGACTGAAAGTGAAAATAGAAAAGAGGTTGTTGCAGCTTGATGCTAAAGAGGCTCTTGTGTCCTCTTGATGATAAAGAGGAAAGGACGATAAGTATCGCAAAGGGAGAACGACAGTCATGGTCAAATGTCTATCGCAGTCAGAGGAGCTTCTGTTCTGTCTGATGCTCTGTCTAACAGGAATAGTCCTCTTATCCCACTCTTCACCTGCTGTCATTCATGCCTATGTGGGTGGAGCTGCTGTGTACCCACTAGAGAGCTCAGTATGTGAGTGGAAGGGAGCTCACTTTGGTACAAGACTTAGCGATAAAATTTCAGGACCTGAGCTACTCAAGGCATCAGGTGCTGTGATTACAATCCTCCTTTCTGGAGGAAAGGAACTGACCCTCTGGGTGTATTAGCCCCAGTCCTGGAATTTAAAATCAAGTGTATTCAATCTTTTGTCTACTGTAATACAGGACAGCATCATTTTTACTGCTAGTCCTGTCGTCTGGCTTGGACTGATGTTGTGTGTTTGTGTGGAGGACATAGAGGGATCGATCAAGCCTGTGGAAGCATTAGTCACATTACCCAAGAACTTTGCTGGCAGGCTCCTCCTTTGCATGATCCTTTCTTGTTTATGCTGCAGTTGCTTTGTTGTCGCTTCACTTTATCTAGGTGTGGCTTAAGCTGTTTTGTGTGTGGTTAATTTATTAAAGAAATTAGTTCTGATGTTGGTATGCGACAGAGCAAAAGCCTGTTCTGGCTTGATTTCATCAAGTCCTGTGGTGTGGTACATGCCACAGTTAGGGTATGCACAACTGATCGCATTCCTCTTCATACCCGAACTCCATGTTCGTGTGGATTAGTGCCTTCACCGGGACCGTCAGAAATGTTACAGGGCTAGTGTTTAGGATTTGCTAGCAAATTGAAGGTGTGCACAGGGATCTTGCTTCTGATGTTATTCACAATTTCTGTGTGATTGCATGCTTCACCAGGAGCTGGAGGCTGCGTTCCAGCCAGATACAAGTTTGGTTTCTGTAATGACTGTGAATAATGAAATAGGAGTAAAGCAGCCAGTTCATGATATTGGTAAGTACAGCATGGCTTCCAAAGGCCAGCTAATGGCACTTCTGCTCAATTTTGTTTAGTATTTTCATAGCCAGGTGCTACTGATGTAAAATTGTAGGTGCTCTATAGTTAAGGAATAAATAATAATATCGAAAATAAAAACATATTTTAAAAGGGAAATGAGAACAAAATCTGTTACTTTTACAGAAATTATAACCTTGTAGCACAGATCAACTCTAGTCTTTCTGGTTTCATTCTAAGTTGTACATTGGATAAAAAAGCCTGCTCAGAGTAATTGTGCAAATTGAGTTTTCATAGTATAATGGTTTATTGAGCACCTGTCTGTAGCATCGAAGATAAGAACTGTGCAGAATTTGGGTTACCAGAGGATTATTAGCACAACAGTTAGATACCCCTTCCCCCAGTATTGCCATAACAGTCACGAACAACTGGTTTAAAGCAAAAGGCTGCTGAGAGCTGGGTTTCTGGAACAGGAGGCAGAGAGAAGGTGAACCAGGCTCTAAGCAGGCAGATGGAGAGAGAGGGACCCACAGCAGTCTGGTAAAGCAGGTGGAGGGAAAGCTGGAGGGCCAGGATTGTTGTAGCGGGCACGTGAGCGGGTGGCCCACGTATGTAGTTCATTGGATCCCACCTTGACCCTTTGATAAAGTTTTTCATGACAGTGACAAAACACCCACCCCTTTCATATTTGAGATGGCCTTTCATAAGATGTTTGAGGTTTTAGACAGTTCTTAGGCTTTGACTTCTACCCTGGAGTTTATACTCCATGCTTCTGGAGGGTGTTGTTTTCCTGGGCCATGACAGACATCTGAACCTATTGCGCCGCTGATTTTCCCCTTGGTTAGCTGCTGCATTTGCGGTTCGGGTTGGTTGTTTTTTTAAGTTACGCTCCAAGCAGCATTTCCCCTCGGGCTCCTCAAAGTTATATTCAGTGACAGCTGAACCATCAGTGAGTTCCTTACAGGCCTGCGAACTCACTCCTGTGCTTGTATTGCCAAGGCTGTTGCTGTTTAACTGTTTAAGGCTTAAGTGCCAGAGATACTTGGTACAAAGTTCCAGTTCACAGTAAGTTCTTGTAACAGCTTCGTAGTGGGTCTGGTAGCCCAGGACTGGGATCTTGTGGAGTTAACCTAATGTCCTGTTAGCGTGAGGCTGTTAGCTGGGTGTTAGCAGCGACTATGCTGTTCTAGCTGGACCACAGGATGGCAACTACTACAGGGGGACAAGTGCCCAGCACACTGTAACAGGCTGGTCAGAGCATTGGTGGAGTCCTTATCCCTGGACACATAGATGTGGTGCTGAGGGATATGGTTTAGTGTTGACCTGGCTGTGTTGACGGTTTGCCTTGATGATATTGAAGGTCTCTTCCAACCAAACTGTTAAATTGTTTTTCTGATTCTGTGAAAAATAACACTGAACTCACTGTGCAGAGAAGGGGATGCAGCTGTGCTAGGAATACATTCTGTGGAAGACAAGTTGTGAATTATTTGATGACAAAAATAAATGGTAGAGGAACTATGACAGCATTCATTGCTTCCTTTGTCAGAACCGCAGTAAGCTGACACTTGGTAGTCATCGTTGGAATCATGACGACGAGATGAGATAATACGGGTTTTCTGGTTTTGTATTTTTATTGCAGGTGAGATCTGCCGTGCACGTAAAGTTTTCTTCCATACAGATGCTGCACAGGCAATTGGTAAAATTCCTATGGATGTCAACAACATGAAAATTGATCTAATGAGCATCAGTGGCCATAAAATTTACGGGCCCAAAGGTACTTGATGAATTGCTTTTCAAGGAGTTGTTCTAGAGCTTAGAGTTGGAAGTCAGTAAGGGAACATCAGTCAATGAAATATCTTTGCACTGTCAGTACAGCAGGATGATCTTTTGTAGTGCACAGGAATTGTGGATTGAGTCCCTAGGTGGCTGGAGCATGCTGGGAGAAGCTGAGTGTCTCCCATGGCTGAAGCTCTGGGAGCCTGGATGAAGAGCAACGTGAATGATGGGAACACCATGTCCTAGAACATGTTCTCCTTCTGTGTGTGTTCACTACGTTTATGTCTAGTGAGACACCCAAGTGTATGTTTTCTATGGAGAGGAATAATGTTTCCAAGCTTCCGAGACCCTTTTTGTAATCCCAGAACTATGGATATATACTAAAACAGCCTTCCTTGTTTTTTAAGGGGTTGGTGCTATCTATGTTCGCCGTCGTCCACGTGTCAGGCTAGAACCCTTGCAGAGTGGGGGTGGTCAGGAAAGAGGACTGCGCTCTGGCACTGTGCCCACTCCTTTAGCAGTGGGCTTGGGGATGGCATGTGAAGTGGCACAGCAAGAGATGGAGGTATGTGGGGGAAGGTGCTTGTCCTGGACTCCAGAAAATACCATATCGGGGCAATTAGATCTTTGATTCCCTAGGTCCTTTTCTGTGTGCCCAAATTAAATTTGATTCCTGTGTTACAACATTTATGTAATGATTTGAGGCCTTCAAGAAGGTTTTGGGATAACTGAAAGTTGATTTTCAACTTGCTGACATTTCCTTTTTCCTGAAGAGGTTTGAATCATGCTTTTCTACAGCAGGTTTACGGTTGACAGTTACAGTAAAATGTGGTTTTACTCGTACAAGTGCTTGTACTCGTTACATGTTGTAGCAGCATCTCTGAAATGGAATAAATCATGTTTGTGTAATGTATATTGAAAAAATAAGGCTTCCTACTCCACTGTCATACCGACTAAATGTATGTAAGTTCAAGTTCACTGCAGCTCTGCAACTAAGATTTTCATTTTTTTTCACTAGCTTGGACAGAAGGGTTATTCGCTAGGTCTGGTGTCTGAGCCTCTGTGTGCTGCTGTGTCTGTGGACACCAATGTATTCCACACAGATGGAATGTGAAAATCCTTTCGTTGTATGCATTAGCCAGGTATCTGTACACACAGGATCCAGCTTCTTCCCGAGAGGTGGGCAGAGATCCGCAGACTGAGCTGAGTGGTTATAGGGGCCTTGTTAGAGGATGGGGAGCTTGAATTCTGCACAAACCTCAGACCCAGATATTTCCCCTTGTCTGGCAGAGCTCTGATGTTTTCAAACAAATAGTTGCCATAGCCTTTTGTCCTGTTTTCTTCTAAAGCTTGTTCAAGTGTGTAAAGAAGCCTTAAATGCTTTGTGTGCGTCTGGCTGTTGCTGTGCACCAGAGCTGGCACCATACCTTACTGCTTTTTTGGTGCAAGTGCCTTCATTTTTCATTCTGGAATGACACACTGAAATGGAGCATTTCTCACTGCATAGGTTACATGTAAAAGCTGACTTTGAAATCGTTTGTGACTCCGTGTCTTGAAGTAGCACAGTCTGAGAGCCCCTTAGGAAGTAAGAGGCACTTGCATAATAAATGCCCTTTCACGTGCTACAAAATGCATCATTTTGTGCACTAAGAAACATGGTTTAGTGGGCACGGTGGCATTAGGTTGATGATTGGATTTGATGGTCTTGGACGTCTCTTCCAACCTTTATGACTCTATGATTGTATTCATTAACTGACTCGTCTTTGAACACAGCTCATTATTTTTATGAAAGCAGGTTGTGTATATAATTCTTTCTGAACGATTTGGAGAACTTTTGAAGGCTAAACTATCCAGGACCAAACTGGTAATTCTTTTAAAACTGTTTCTGAGAGTAGGTCTAGGTTAATATCTTCTTTTTAAGTTTCAGAGGTGTTCTTTGCCTGGTCTATTGAAATCCAGCTCTTCTAGTCTGCTTGCAGCTGGTGATAGTTTGCCTGCAGCCAACCCTGTGAGCGCTGCTTGTGGCAGTTCAAATGAGGTCAAACTCTGCACAAGTTATTGTTTTGGTCTCTTTTCTGGTTTCTTTGCTAGTATGACCATAAGCGAATCTCGCAACTGGCAGAACGACTGGTTACAAAAATAATGAGTGAAGTTCCTGATGTGGTTATGAATGGCGATAGAGAGCATCGCTATCCAGGTAACACGACCTAAATGGTGAGCCCGTGAGAACTGTAACTCCTCTCTGTAAATGGCCATGACACAATGATGCACTCACTGTGCGGGGTAGGACTTGAATTTCAGCTGATGGAAGGTTTTTATTCTGTTTCATTTGTTTGTATGTAGGATGCATCAATTTATCTTTTGCGTATGTGGAAGGGGAAAGTCTTCTGATGGCTCTGAAAGATGTGGCTCTGTCTTCAGGAAGGTATGTGGAATGTGTGGGAAGGATAGCAGAATATTTGGGGGAGAAAATACTGCACGCTGTTAATGAGTCGGCTTGACACTGATTGCATTTGAGGACAGTGTTTCTCTGAAGTGGCACATTTCAAATAAAGGTCAGGTTTCCTCATCCTGAAAGCAAAAAACCCCAACCCTAGAAATTCCTGCCTGCCAGCCTTGCAGACCCGTTAGGTGCAATCTGAATAGCCTTGAATTCCAACTGCTGGTGACACTTGCATTCTGAAAACTACCAACATTTGAGGAGCTTCTGTCCTTCAGCAGAGTTTCACACAGGTGGCAGATCGTAAGTAGAATTTGGCAAGATTGGACAAATACCTGAATTAAACGAGGTCATAGTGCCTGTGTTTAGTGGACAGAAAGCTAAATACACTTTTATGAGCTATGTTGGTTCCTGCAGAGTTGATGATGAGTAGGCTTCTGTTAAGACAAACTCAGTAATTATGATGAAGTTCCTGGTGTGTAAGGATGTCCTCCTTTCCTAGCCTTTGAGAACAAAGTTGTTAGTGCGTCTTAATTAGAAATACATTGTCACTATGAACAGGAAGAACAAGTCTCCACATTGCTATCTGAAGCCAGACGCTTCTGTAATTTGAAAATCTCTTATGAGGCTCTGCCCTGAGCCAAGGAGCTGTAGCAGCTCTGGTTCTGTGCTACATGTCCGTGCATGTAGAAATTGACTAACAGCATGTAACCAGTTTTGCCTACTGCTTCAGGATGGGAGTTCTCTCTTCTGATGACTCTGAGTACATTATCCTGCACTGGGTTCTTCTGTGTACTGTGTTTCATTTATTTGTTCTGCTGCCATACAGCAGCTTGTGAAGTCTCTTTATTTTTTTTTTTATGTTCTCGTTGCCAACTGCATTTAACTCCGTTTGCCGCAAGTCTGTATGCTTGGCCATGCAGAGCCAGTTCTTATCCCAGCAGCGAGTGTGCCTGTCTAAGCCATGAGCTGTTACCTTCTCCAGCATGATGCTGTGAGAGTTGGTGTCAAATGCTTTAATAAAACGCAGTTAGTCCTTATTGCATTACCTGTGTTGGTTCTTCTTACCTCATACCCCTAATTCATTACCTCCTTCTCCTTTAATGCCTGCCACCTCTGTTCTTTTTCTTCAGTAGAATACCAGAATTATTGCTTGTATTCTCTGTTGGTTTTGATGAGGCTGGGGAATACTCTCACAGGTTTTGCTGAGAGTCGTCATAATACTAAACATCTGTAAGTGACCTGTGCTCTGTTGGAGGAGATACGTGAAATGTTATTTCACTGTAGCATCTGCACATAGATAAACATTTGAAATTTGCCTGCCTTCCCTTTCCTCAGTGCTTGCACATCAGCTTCTCTGGAGCCTTCCTATGTTTTACGGGCAATTGGAACAGATGAAGACTTGGCTCACTCTTCGATAAGGTGCGTGGAGTCGCCTTCCTTAATACTTCCAAATAGTTTTGTTTCTGCAAAAAGTAGGTGGTGGATTTGTTCCACCATTCTCTGTGTATGTTATTAACAGTTTTCTTTTTGGTTAGATTTGGCATTGGTCGTTTCACTACGGAAGAAGAAGTGGATTATACAGTGCAAAAGTGCATACAGCACGTTAAGAGGCTGAGAGAAATGAGGTGAGCCATCTACTTACTGAACATAAATACTACTTAGGTATGGCAATCGTAAGTTGTATTTAATTGAAAGTAATGGTTTGCTTCAAAACTCTGATGGTATGTCTCTGTATTGCAAGAGTGGGTAGTAGGACTGTTCTTAGGACTGTTCTTAAGACTGGTGATAGGTTTTTAAGGAAGTAAACTTGGTAACAAACCTCCCAAGTCCTGCTTTTGTCAAGGAAACAATACAAGGAGGGCAAGCCTGCGCACTACCTAGAAGTAAGACAGAGATGGCATTAGTGAGTTTATGTATCCATAAATTACGTTGTTTTGGTGAAAGTGAAAGACTCTTGACTCATCTGAATGCTGTCAAATGTGAGGGCTCAGTCTTTAGGAGAGATGAGTACTTTAAAGGAGGAGCAGGGAGCGAGGTGAGTACCTGCCCTCTCACCTCTTGTATTTTGGGCTGAGAATGCAGTGGAGGACTGGTAATCTGAAGCTCAGATCTCCAGAAGGAGAAGACTGGTAGATAACTCTCCTAATTTATTGTGTGGCTAATCAAATTGACTGTTGGGTTATTGTTAGTGATGTTGTCCTGTGTGGTTTAGGTAGTCCTCATTTTACTTCTTTCTTTACAGCCCCCTCTGGGAAATGGTGCAGGATGGAATAGACCTCAAAAGCATTAAATGGACTCAGCACTGAGAAAACACACGATCCATGGACAAGACATGAATTAAAATGTGTTTTCTCTACATTCCTGAACAAATCATGCGGCACTTCTATTTCTTGACACTTGGTGTTTGGCTGGAAAATGTTCTGATCTCGAAGTCTCAGAAGCCAAAAATGAAACTGGTGTTTTTCCTGGAGAAAGGCAGGATAGGATGGTAGATGCATTTATATTTACATACATACATTTGATGCCAAAACATACTTTATTTGAAAATGTGTTTTCTGAAAAAACACTGAAGTCAACTGTGTTTCTCTTGGGCCAGAAAGAGGTTGTTGCTTCTTGCTGTAAGACATGCTGTGTAGCTGTTGTGTTTGCGTCACAGGCCCATTGCCAAGTCTCCAGTTCTGTGTGATTGTGGCAGGCACTCTGCAACAGCAGCTGGCTTTGTCCTGTGAGAAATCCTCACACAGAAGCAGCCTGGCACAGCATGCCTCTCTGTGGCTGTGTCTTCACCATGAAGTTGTATGTGCAGTTAAGAACAATTTATTTTTTTCTGAATCTGAATATTTTGGGCACTTTTCCCTTGTTTGTTTGTTTTGTTTTGTGGGGTTTTTTTTTGGAGGCGGCAAGGGTTGGTGATGCTGTTTGCATCAGTCCAAAACATCCTTCTGTTACAGAGTTTGATAAAGTGATGATGTACTTTGCTGTCCCCTTCACTGTGTGTTTTTTATGCAGTTTTTTTCCTAAGGAAGGAAAAGGGGCTAAGCAGCTGCTGTCAACCTCGGTTCTAGCACCAGTTTGAAATATGAGTGGTGGAGGTGGTGGGGGAAAGCAGGTAAAGTGCAATGTCTTAGTGAAGTCTGGGGGTTTTGTTGTTTTGAGGGGTTGTTTTTAGGTCCCCTTGTGATGAGTCTTTGCTATAAGTCAGAGTTTGCATATGGGCAATTGCCTAAGGCTGGCACTGTAGGGAGTTAGGGTATCTTGCCCAGCCGAGCCTTGTGTGTTTTGTCTGGAAGTATGAATGTGTGGCTCCTCTGAGCTACAGAAGTATAATGGAAACCCATTCCCTGCAAACGTTGGGGGAAGTGTCTGTTTTAAAGGGTTTGAGGAGATCAGTTCATATCAGTTTCTTCTTTCTGCTGGGAAACTTAACCCCCTATTACAAAGTGCCTTTGTTTCAGTTGCCTAAACAGACAGCTCTCAGATCAGCTTTGTTGCCTGTGCTAGCTGCTGAACTGAATATACCCTAAAAGGGAGTCTGTCTTCAGATCTGAGTGGTATCTACCTCGAGGATGAGCCATGTGATGTAAAAGCAGAAGCAAATTCTCACAAGGTGGATTGTGTTACACAAGCTTGTGCGCTTTTTTTGTACCAGATTTGGTGTTTGTTAATGCAAAGCTGAATTGTTCCATTTGAAATTATTAGTTTTAGCAGTTATAATATTGTAAGGCTGGAGCCTTATACTTTATCACAACATTATAAAAACTCATCTGTATAAGGAGTTTCTGGAGGTGGTGTAGGTACCTTGTTTTATCCCTGGGCCATGTATGATGTCTGGATTAATTATACGATAACATTTTCCCAGCATGTTTTAGAACTGTGTGCTTACAAAATTGCTTTGCCCCATGGATGATTAAAAAATATAGATTACTTAAAGCTCTAAAAACTTGGCTGCTTCTGGTCTTTTTGGATCAAACTTTCTGTCTGAACTAGGTAGCACAATCAGTAAATCTCTTATATGCAACCTTTCATTAGCGAACGGAGAAAAAGAAACTCCTATGTTGGTCTGTCATCAAGCTGACATTTGACTTCTGATGGCTCATTCTTCTCTAATCTAATGCTTGATCTAAGCAAGTTTGGGTTTTTTTTAAAATCAGATAGCTAAAATTGTGATTGAGAAATGGGAGCCCCAGATTTTCAAGATTCTGACCACCTTTTATGTGCCAAGATTTTAAACACAAAGTCTGTGTGTGGGCGACTCATTCATGCAGTTAACAAATGCTTGCTTGAAAATGCTTATAGGACAATATGAGCAAAACTGTATAGTGGAGATGCCTTTCCCCATGACAGAAACAAGTAATGCTGAGGACAAACATCCAGTTTTAGACCACAACATGTGCTGTACCGTGTTTTGGATAGAGAAGTAAACTTTGGGAGAATATTTGCAAACGGAACTGTCTGTAACTCAGAAGTGAGGGAGGTGTGGGTTTTTGGTGTGGGGGCTGGAGATCAATTGGAGACATCTGTAGGGCATTAAATTAGTAATACAAGGTGAGGATTTAGTGTCACCATTTTGTAAGTGTCAAAATAATTGAACTAGTGTGATAAACGGGAATAAAATAAACTTTCACCAGTGCAGGATAGTTAGGTAATACACAAGGGGTGAAAAAAATCCTACTTGATAGAATGTAGTACTTCTAAATACAAATTTTACTGAATATTTCTGCAGGAAGGATGATTTAGTTGCCTGTTCTGGATTTGAGAAGACAAAGAGGAAGAAGGCCATGTAAGATACTTGTTGACAGTGTTATACATACAGCCAGCCGTGAGCTTGTTGAGGATTTTAAAAAGAACAAGAAGCATAAGCGTCATTGTTCTCAACAAAATACCACGTCTTACCTTGTATCAGAGGAGCGATCAGCTTGCTCTTCTGTCTGCCTGGTGGTCCAGCTGTTTTCAGTAAGGTGTTTTCTGCTAATAGCACAATGCCTAGTGTTTTGAAATGGCACAGTTTTCCAAGGCTGAGTCCTGGAAAGTTGTCCTTATGATCTCTTCTGCGCTATGGTTTTGATTAAATTTCAGGATGGTGAATAAGGTTCCGCAGCGGAAGGAAGCAGTTTTTAAAATGGACAAGCTACGCACAGCTGATGTTTCTCCTATCTGTCCAAAAGGGAGTAATATAAACAGGCTGATACAAGCAGCTCTTATAGAAAAAGCTTACACTAAGGAGTTGTACAGGATCATTAAGGCATATGGTAGCCGACTACCAGATTTAAGTGTAAATAGAAGAAAGTAATTTTGGGAGGTAATCTGTGAGGATTATTTCTGTGGAACATACCCATTCCAGATGAGACAAGTTACGGGATAGATACTACCTAGAGCAGTTAAGGACTGATGTGTAAGCCGGTGCACACCTCACAAGACAAAAAGGAGCTGTCTCTTTGTCTTCGCTTTTCAGGGCAGCCATTATCAAGGGTGTCAAAGTTGTAAAAGAGGGAATAAGGGTGAGAAGAGAAACGATGGGTTTGTTGATTGGGAGGGATGAGAGTGGTAAAGGAGCAGAAAGAGGATATACAGGGAAATAAATTACGGAGAGGAGGTTATTGTGGTTTGGAGTAGCCCTAGGCTTGACCCCAGTTAATTCAAGTGCTTAACTCCTGGATGTGCTGGAAAAGTGTTTGCAACCTGAGGTTATGTTTTTGTTTTCAATCGTTTCTTGCAGCAGACTGTGCTGGGGGGTTTTCACTAAAAATCAATGCTGCTGTGAAACCTGCTCGGCGACCTCTGAGCGTCTCGCAGGATGTTGGCTGTTCTCCATCTCAGGGCAGCGCATGCGGTTTCAGCCGGGCAGGGCGATCTGACCTGTCAGTGCCGTCACCTCCGGAGCCGGCCGATGCTTTCTTTAGCAGCCCCATTCCCTCCCCGACTGCGCTGACTGACGTCGCTCCCCATCCCGCCGCCTTCGGTCGCACTGCCACTCGGGGCTAGAGCGGCCGGACGCTGCGTCACGGCCCGCGGGCCGTTCCCCGCCTACTCTGCTGAGGCGCGGCGCAGGCGTCCTCCGCCCCTGGAGCGGCTCCGCCCGTCACTGGCCCCGGCCCCTCCCCGGCGTCGCCGCAACGAGGCGGCCATTTTGTGGTNCTTCGGTCGCACTGCCACTCGGGGCTAGAGCGGCCGGACGCTGCGTCACGGCCCGCGGGCCGTTCCCCGCCTACTCTGCTGAGGCGCGGCGCAGGCGTCCTCCGCCCCTGGAGCGGCTCCGCCCGTCACTGGCCCCGGCCCCTCCCCGGCGTCGCCGCAACGAGGCGGCCATTTTGTGGT
>VZRI01011492.1:433271-488081 GCA_013397515.1 Upupa epops
GGCGTGGAGCCGGTCCCGGCGGGAGTCGGCGGCTGCATCTTGCCCGGCCACTGGGGACAAATGCTGCGCTGTTTTCGGTGAAAGGGGTCCCTGGTGCCTGCGGCGTTGCCACCGCCCGTCGGGGTTCGCCCTGTAAACAGCAGCGAAGTTGCCTTGTAGAAACGTAACGCTGAAAATAGCTTCTGTACGAATACCCGCAGCAGTATCGCGCCCTCTCCCTCAGCAAAAGCCAAACCACACGAATGTTACACTGCGTCCCGGAAGAGCGTACTAGGAGCCTGTGTAAGCTGGTTTTCGAGAAATCTTGAATCTGGTTTTACTCAAACATAACTATTCGTAGTGATTTCTTTGCACGTCTTAGCCTGTTGGCGTTAGGCAGAAAAAAATTGGAAGGTTCTTTGGTTCTTTCCTGGGTGGACTTCTTTTAAGGTTATTTTGCTGGCTTTTGTGCGGGTGGGGGCTGCCCTTTCTGTAAGGCCGCTTAGGATCTTGCGGAGAATCTGTCCCATGAAGTCCCAGAAGCGTGGTGTCCGTGTTGTGCGGGAGCACCTTGAGGCCTGGCCAATGTAGTCCTAGTTGGTAACGTTCTTGTGCCTCGAGTGAATTGGGAAGGATGTTGTTAACTTCAAGTGCGGTGGATGGTTTTCTTGATAGATTGAGACTTGTGAACAAAAGTAGATGGTGTTTGGTGGAAAGATTAAATAAACAGTGGAAACAGTGAATTATTTTCTGAATAATGCTGCTTGCTTCACTTATGTTGTTTCACACTGTAGCATATTGTTTTAGTCCACTGCAAACCGTAGGCTTGTCCTGTGAAGAGGAACATATGCAACGCTGTGGTTGCTATACTGGAAATACGTAAAATTATTTGGGTTTTTCTTCCAAATGGAAAGCTTCTTGTGCATGAAAAAAGTTATCTGCTTCTTGAAGCAGGCATGGTTTTGCATGAAACTGTCTTTCAGGTTATTACATTCTTTTCTGTATTTTAAATTGCTGTTTAACACTGCTAGATATAAAAGTATGTGGCTGAATCCTTGGAATATAGGATTATGTATTAATCTTTAAAGTCTAATAAAAAGTTGTCTTTTTCCAAAAGCATTTTTCATTTTAACGTAAGTCTAAAGAGTGTAGTTGTATCTTTCTTGTAAGTCTGTTGTTAATGTCCTGGAAGATCTGTGCATATCTGTTTGGTTTAATTGCCCCTATTAGGGATTTTGTGGATGGTTTGGTAATACTTTTTTCTTTAGGTGCGCTTTGGTAATAACGCTGAAAAAAGGCATGTTGGGGTTTTCTGTGGAGAAGGCAGTTGTCTGCTCTTAGTGTGATTCATTCAATGGTATTGTAACAAAGAATCACCATTTTATAAGCGGTGAAAGAGCAAGGGTTTTTCACTCCTCTCTGTGGACGTTTACAGTGTTTGGCTCTTTGAGTTGTAATCCCAGGAACGGTTTTTATACAGGCATGAAAGAAACAGGCATTTGATCAGGATTTGGGTAATGAAGTGACAAGTTACAGCTGCGAATAGTAGTGGTGGATTGTTGCTGTGTGGTCAGTTGAGGCGGCTGAAGTGGCTGTGAAATATCACGTAGTTTCACCAGTTTGTGTGACTCTTGAGGAGATCTTGTACAGCTTTAGGAAGTTTGACGAACGGCTTACGTTGCATTGTTCAGTGAACAAGGTGTGCAGTCAGAGGAAGCAATATAATTTTTGATGGGGCATGTGTTTGTTAAAATTCAGGCACTTTAAGTATTTTAATTATTGCTCTTTGCTTTTGAAAGAATGCTTTGTTTCACCTATTGGTGATGGGGAAGTTTTGAAAGATTCCTTGAATGTTTTGGTGTTCTTTTTATACTCTGTGGAAGGCATAATCACAACTTGAAAACACGCAGAAGTTGCAATGCCATTACCGATAAGTACCACATGGATAAGCTATTAAGAAACGCACTCTTCCTCTTGCAATTGTATATTGCAGTGTCTTGTGGTGGTCACAGGTTTGAACTTTCTATATATACAGTTCTTTGTGGACTGTTACTGCTGTTGTGTTGCCTGCATTGATTTTTGCCTCCATTTATTCTTTATTGCAGTCTAAAAGTTGGTTTTAATTGGTTGCCCACAGGATTGGCTTGGCTTCTGCTACTTGTTAAGAAAAAAAACATCTGTCTTTGCAGGTAAGAGCCTTTGAATTGAAGACCTCTTTATATGCATATTGAGTAGATACTAAGAAATACTTGAAACTTTCGGAATCTGAATTGGTGTCAAACAAACTATAGCTACTCTCTCTGACTCCCACTGGTGACAGTGGTTTTGGCAGTGTTGTTCTTGCAAAAAGAATTTTCTGCCTCGTGAATATTTTGTTGCATCAGCATGCGGTAGTCTGAAAAACTACCAGTTATTTTGCACTCTTGGAAAATGTAGCTACTTTGCTGAGGGGCACAGATCTGCATGCTTTCAGCTATTGGAGTTCAGAAGTGTACAGTGATTGGTTCTAGATAGGCTTTGTAGGATTTAAAGAGGTCAGATTCGGGTTAGCTCAGGGGGTGACTGTCTTGATTTTTAGGCTTTTTAAAAAGCAAAACTCTAGGCTGCAGTTTTCGCGTTTGCTAGACAGTCTCGACCTGGATATATCAAGTTGATTCTAAAATATCAGTGTTAATCCAGCTCTTAGTCTTTGTCCAAAAATTGCCAAATACTTTGTGTGTGTTATGCATGGCTGTTGTACCTCAGTGTTCCCTGGGGCCTATGTCTAATCTTCTAAACTTGTATTGATTTGAAAAATTTATACATCTGGAAAGGCTGCTCTGGCAGGTTTTATGAATTTTATGCGTATGACCCAAATTATGCTTATTTTACTGACGGGTGCATAGATGGAAGAATATTGTAATTCCTTTACGTTTTTTTCCAGTGTAACGCTAACATTTTTAAAGATGATACTGTCAAGATACACAAACATGCTGTTAAGGCTGAGCAAATGGATTGAATGCCAATTCAGCCCTTTACTCTAACGTTTTGATCTTGGTTTGCAAGTGGGGTCTGTAGTACAACTCTAGCACTTGTGCTTCTGATCTCTCTAAAGAGATAATGAACACACAAAATTACAGCAAAACCCACTCTTGAGTTTGAGTCCCTCCCGTTCTGTGCAGGGGAATAAGGAAGCAGACTGAGAGCACGTCTGCCAGCCCCAAAAAAACCCCTTTGATGCATGCTTAACAGGCATGTGGTTCCTTCTGCACTTGCAATGAATGTTGCCTCTGCATATATGTTTATCTTCACAAATGGAATAGTGAAATACTTAATTGGGTTTTGTTTTTTTCATTAGTTGAAAAATATGAATGAGTGGGTAATTGGCTCCAGAGTGCGTTTTAGAAAAAAAACTTCACATTTCTAGGCACTCAGCAAGTCAAATTTGGCCCTTTTGGTCCTTGTTGTTTTTCAGGAAAAGCCATAAAAACCTCCAGTCGCCTTTGTTTAACTAATAGTTACAGGAGATCATCATCCCTTTTTTAGTGATAAGGAAAAAAATTAAAAGGGTTTCCTCATTCAACACAAGAAACTTGAAATGTCTAATTCCTGGTGCGTAATAATTTATGAAACTCCTTTATTTCTGTAATCGGTAATAAGGAAAATGTAAACTACCGTGAAGGTAACAGGGCTCTGGCTCAGGTTGCCTGAACAGGCTGCGGAGTCTCCTACCACCTGAATGTGTGTGATCTGCTGTAGGGGATCCTGCTCTAGCAGGGCAATTGTACTAGATGATCTCCAGAGATCCCTTCCAACCCCTATGATTCTGTAAATCTCCTAGTATTTAATTTTCAAAAAGCACAGGTGCAGAAACTGGGTGCTTTTAATGGTCTGATGGAGGAGCAATCGTGTAGCAAAATATAGTAAACATAGGTTTTACAATCCCCTGTGAAGTGGGCAGAATTTTAGTTGCTGTCAGTTTTGGGCAAATTTAAATAAAACTATAGAATCACCAAAAAAACCCCTACTGTTTTCAAAGCAGTGCAAAAAGTCTTAGTTGCTTTCTTAGATGTGTACGTAGCATAGTTCTTACTTTGACCTCCTTTGGGGTTTTTTTGGGTTTTTTTGTATGAGCCAGTTAATTTGCTGTTGGAAAATGGTTGGGCAGTGAATTCCATTCTGAAGGTAAATGTGAGACAATGCTTTTGTTACCTTGCTGTGGAGACGAGAAAGTTGATTTAAGACAAGAAATAAAATTCTGATGCTTAGTATCTGTTCCTGTTGCTGCCATCCCTTAGTGGAGTATGGGTTTTCTTAGCTGTGTGTTCAGCTAGGCTTGTTTGGGTTTGGGGTTTGGTTTGTTTTTTTGGGTTTTTTTGTAGACCTTCTCATGTTTGTCTTCTAAGCTTCAGTCTCTCTTTCAGGGTGGTGTGGTGAGGAGTCAGCTGTTCGTTACCAGCAGCTAGAGCGGCAGAGCTTACTTGGTGCCAGTGGGCTTGTCTGCTCTTTCCTTGAGAAAGAAAGGTCCTGTGCGCTTGTCTGGTGTCAACTGATTGCAGGCCAGTGACCTGTAATGCTCCGGTGTGTTGCTGGAGTTCCTTAGTGTATGGAAGGGTTTAGCATTGGTTTACTGGGCGAAACACCAAAGTATTTGAGTAATCTGAAATTCTTTCATGCGAGAAAAAGAATTGTTTCATGTTTTATTTCCCTTTGTAAGAATTGTTACTCCTGTTTTCATTAAGTACTGATTTCGGCTGTATGTGATGTGGTTTAATTGTGGGATAGTGGTTTTACCTGGTAGCTAAAGATGTATTCAGGATGTGTCTGTTCTTAAGCGACTCAAAAATCTGCGCAGGCCAATTCAGCTGACTTAAAAAAATCAGCTGTATGACGGTACCATACTTAGCTGAATGGAATCGTTGTGAGATAGTCAATTAGAGTTGGTCGTTGCTTTTGTCTAGGGCCAGATGTTTTTGGTGCTCTGCCTCATGGTGTCACGGTGTTACCTGTCAGCTGATTCATCCTTGATTTCTAGTTCTGGGTTATCGCCATTTGTGTGTGACTAATGGGAGCCTGACAGGTTTTTGTGCAAGTACTGTCCTCGCTTGTACTTAGGAATTCCAGAGGTTTCAGAGATAAAGTGGTTCAGGTGAAACAGATTGCTGCTGCTGGTTTAGGATGAGAATCTGGCTTCTGAACCGATGAACTGTGCTGGTGTTACTGTGATGTTTTCAGTCTTTAATGAAAGTTTGTTAGCTAGTTTCCTGTTTATCTTGAGCGTACAATGTGGCCGGTAGGCTCTTCTGCAGACCGTGTACAAGGTAACTGTCAGGATCTACCTGTTCAAAATTAATCTTACGCTTCCACTAAGGTCAGCTGCAGAGGTGACTTGTGCCTAACATGGAAGGTATACCACTAGAGCAGAACAACTGCAGCTGTTAAAAGATTACACCTTGTTTTTGAAAATTGTGAAGGCCCGATAGGGTATGTGTGGTTATTAATCTACTTGAAGTGAGGTCTGTATAGTCATGCAGTGTTTGGGACTAGTTCATAATTGTCACTAGCTTCCTGTTGCCTTTGCTACTAGAAAAGTACAAGATCACTGTAGTCCAAATGGTCTCTGCCAGGATGTCATTTCAGTCGTTGTGTTGCTACTTGTTCATAAAGGGATTCTGTTTCCACCAAGTCACTGTTACGTTGCCAGTTGTCTTCAGAAGATAAAGGCCCTTCCCAAATGAAAGAACTGTTTATTTTTCATAGGTGTGCAGGATTTTCTGCAGTCACTGGGACAAATACAGTAAATACCATATCATATGTATGGTAAACTAATTTTGCTTGCTCGGCTAAAGTACTCATTTTGCTAATGTTCCATTAAATTTGAATCTACTGATAATAGTTTTGATTCTTGCTGTCCCTTAGTGGAGGGTATAATTTTTTTGTTACTGACACTTGTGGGTCTTTAACACTTAGTTTAGAATTTCTAGTGCAAAATACATCCTGATTGTTTGGTAAATGTTTAATACTTCAATCTGTATGAAGTGAACGAACATGAATAAGGAACTTGGAATATAAACGTGCCTGATCTTTGCAAGATGTTGCTAGGTCCGTGTAAACAAATGTAGATGGTGTCTGTAGGTAATTGCATGGTGTTATAAACAGTAGTCTGACATAGCCGTTGCCTTTTCTCATCTGCAGGTGTGTGTTGTTTCAGCGCAGCATGGCTGTGGTCATCCGCTTGCAAGGTCTCCCGATTGTGGCGGGGACCATGGACATTCGCCACTTCTTCTCTGGATTGACCATTCCTGATGGGGGCGTGCATATTGTAGGGGGTGAACTGGGTGAGGCTTTCATCGTTTTTGCCACTGATGAAGATGCGAGGCTTGGTATGATGCGCACAGGTGGTACAATTAAAGGGTCTAAAGTAACGCTGTTGCTGAGCAGTAAAACTGAAATGCAGAACATGATAGAGCTCAGTCGTAGGCGTTTCGAAACTGCCAATCTAGATATGCCACCAGCAAATGCTAGCAGGTCGGGACCACCGCCTAGTTCTGGAATGACTGGAAGGGTTAACTTACCTACTACTGTACCTAACTTTAATAATCCTTCTCCTAGTGTAGTAACAGCTGCTACTACTGTGCATGAAAGCAATAAAAACATATCTACATTTTCTACTGCCAGTATGGGGACTGCACCTCCAAATCTTGGAGGTACCTTTGGTAGCCCAACATTTAGCTCAACTATACCTAGCACAGCATCCCCAATGAACACAGTACCTCCTCCTCCAATCCCTCCTATCCCAGCTATGCCATCTTTGCCACCAATGCCTTCTATTCCCCCGATTCCTGTTCCGCCTCCTGTACCCACGCTGCCTCCTGTTCCTCCAGTTCCTCCAATACCCCCAGTGCCCCCTGTACCTCCAATGACACCTATGCCTCCCATATCAGGAATGCCTCCTATGAATCCTCCCCCTGTAGCACCTTTACCTACCGGAATGAATGGGTCTGGAGCAGCAGTGAATATGAACAGCAGCTTGAATCCATTGTTTATTGGTCCTATGAATCCTGTAAATCCTATCCAGATGAATTCTCAAAGTAGTGTCAAGCCAATTCCAATCAATCCAGACGATTTATATGTCAGTGTTCATGGAATGCCTTTTTCTGCAACAGAATCTGATGTGAAAGAATTTTTCCTTGGGCTCCGTGTGGATGCGGTTCACATGCTGAAGGATCATGTAGGTCGAAATAATGGGAATGGACTAGTTAAGTTTTTTTCTCCTCAAGATACATTTGAAGCACTGAAGCGAAACAGAATGCTGATGATTCAGCGCTATGTTGAAGTTAGTCCTGCAACAGAGAGACAGTGGGTGGCTGCTGGAGGCCACATAACTTTCAAGCAAACCATAGGTCCCTCTGGGCAGCCACACCCTCCTCCCCCCCAGGTTCATTCTAGATCCAAGTCTCCTGGTGGACAGAAAAGGTCACGGTCGAGATCTCCTCATGAGCAGGGATTCTGTGTTTATTTAAAAGGTCTTCCCTTTGAATCGGAGAACAAACATGTGATAGATTTCTTTAAGAAGCTGGATATAGTTGAGGACAGCATTTATATAGCTTATGGACCTAACGGGAAGGCGATTGGAGAGGGCTTTGTTGAGTTCAGGAATGAAGCTGATTATAAAGCAGCTTTGTGTCATCATAAGCAGTATATAGGGAATCGCTTTATTCAAGTTCATCCAATTACTAAAAAGGCAATGTTAGAAAAGATAGATATGATTCGTAAAAGGTTGCAAAACTTCAGCTATGACCAGAGAGAAATCCTAATGAATTCTGAGGGAGAGCCAGGCACACCAAAATTGTGTGCACATATATCTAATATTCCATACAATATCACAAAAATGGAAATCCTTCAGTTTCTAGAGGGACTGGCAGTAGAGGAAAACTCTGTACAAATTCTTGTTGATAATAACGGACAAGGTGTAGGGCAAGCACTGGTTCAGTTTAAAGCTGAAGATGACGCTCGTAAGGCAGAACGCTTACACCGTAAAAAACTGAATGGAAGAGATGTAGTTTTGCGTTTGGTAACTGTAGAAGAAATGAGAGATATTGAAAGAAACCCACCATCTCAAGCGAAAAAGATAATAAAAATACCGATACAAGGAAATGCAGCTGTGCCAGGGGCACAGGGCACTGGTGGGGATGAGCATGCCTTCGGGGCGGGAAATTCTAAAGATGCAAACAATGGTCCCCCTTTTAATTACCCTGGGAACTTCAGCGGGTCTGGTACATTTGGTCCCCCTTTGCCACCACCTGGCATAGGGGGTTTTCCTGATTCTAGACCAGGAATACCTGCAGTTGCAGCTGGCGGGTTACCTGGTGCAGGTATTGAGGTCCCAGGTTTTGCTGGTGGTCCTGGTAATTTGAGTGGACCGGCAGGTTTTGCAGGGGGTCCTCAGACCTTTGGTAATGGTCCTGGCAATTTAAGCGGACCACCTGCCTTTGGTGCTGGTCCTCCAGGAATTGCTGGTGGTCTTGGACATTTAAGTGGACCTCCAGGGTTTGGACCTGGACCAGGAAATATACATATTAGTGGCCCTCCTGGTTTTGGAACAGCTTCTGGAAAGCCCGGACCAACTGTCATTAAAGTGCAAAATATGCCCTTTACAGTTTCAGTGGATGAAATTTTGGATTTCTTTTATGGCTACCAAGTGATCCCTGGTTCAGTGTGCTTAAAATACAATGAAAAAGGCATGCCCACTGGAGAAGCAATGGTGGCATTTGAGTCTCGTGATGAAGCCATGGCAGCTGTTGTTGATTTAAATGACAGGCCTATAGGCTCTAGGAAAGTAAAACTTGTTTTAGGGTAGCTGTTTACATGAAGTAGCTGTAGAATAGATATTCATAGTGCTGTGATAAATGCATCCGGATTGGTTTTATAGTGTTTCCAGGATAGAACCTGTGGATTGTTTGAATTGTAAAACAGGTTGGTTTTCGTAAGACAGAGCACTGGGTTAGCCAACACCTATGAAACGCTGCAAGGATAGATGTGCAGTGGATTTTCCTGTACGAATATGTGGAGAAGCTGGTCAGTTTTACTCATTGTAGCAGTTTGGTTAACTCTGCTGGACACAGTGCTTATCAAGGAACCTAGATTGGTTTTACAAAGTTTTGGATACGGGAAATGGATGAAGTCAGTGAAGCTTTTCAGTGGGTGCTCTTGCAAGCCATTGTAAAATAGCTGTTTCTAGATTTGGTTAAAAGATGGCTGAATTTGCTTTGTTTACAGGTCAAAGCTTTGTTTAAAGTCCTGATTTTACTCTACAGCTGAATGAATTTTCAGTGTACACAGATTGATTGTTTTGTGTATGTATCTTTATTTTTTCCAAGGTCCTTACTGTACAAACAGTTGAATTATGCCCGTCGCTGATGTGTCTACCAAACTAATTCCTATGAGTATGAGCAGAATCGTTCTGTAAAATTCAAGCTGTTCTTTGTGGAATAACTTTTAGTTATTTATATATTGCAATTATAACTGTGCAGAATAAGACTTTTGCCACAAGTATAGCTAACCTCGAACATTATCGTATGAGTTTTATAGTACAGTTAAAGAACACTTACAGTAGAAGTAACAACTTGAAAATACTGTTGTTTAAGTAGTTTGATTTGTTAGGATTACATGAATCAGTTGGGATAGCATCTTTGACACTAGTTGGATTTTGATATTGTGTTACTCATGGGTCTCAAAGTCTCTATTAAGAGAACCAAAGTGGTGATTATTAGTAGAACATTGGAGTCCAGCTAAAGTTTTAAGTAAGTTTAAATACGAAGGAAACTTTTACCTTCAGCAACTGTGTTGTGAATTACTGCTATAGGTGAATTCAGAGATAAATTTTATTTTGTCTCCAAAACTTGAAAAGACTGAGTTTACTATATATTTTTGCAATAAAGTTGTACTGTTGTATTCAGAGACTGTAAAGAGATGCCATTTTCTTTGCTGTGCAGTAAACCTTCCATGGAAAACCAGAAAATTTGAAAGGAAGTAATTTCCCGTGTGAGAAGTAGAATTTTTTTGGTTATTGCTTGGTTTACGATAAAATTTAAGACTTGGTTATTGTCTGAAAAATCCTGCTGTTTCCTGCAAATCATTGTACTTAAACATAGTAAACTTGAAACCATTTTGTTTTCTTGGTAACAAAAAAAACCCCAAAACCAACAACCAGTGCCTTTTGGTGTTACATATCATGGAACACTGAAGCGTATGGTCAGGCAAAATTGAGAGGTGCAAGTGGCAACAGTTTTATTCGAGTGGTGTGTAGGAGAGATTTGAAACTCTGTGCAGCGCTGCATCCTGAGAGGATATCCCAGTACAGGAGTGTGTGGAAGGATTGTATAAAGGTGTACTTCAATAAAGAGGCGGTTGCATTACATGGATGCTTCTGTAATTCATTAGCATAATTTTGTTTGAACAGATTACTAGGTGGTCCCAACTTTGGAAAAGTCATGTGATTTGTATATACTGTTTAAAATTAAGCCTCCTGTTAATAAAACTGTCTGTCTCTGAAGCTTCATGTTACACGTTTCAGCAGTCTTTGGTAGTAATGTTTCAACAGCAGATCTTTGTTTCTTTATTTTTTCTTTTTTTTCCTTTGAAAGTCTGAAAGTATTCTTGCTGATGTCAGAAAGATGTGTGCTTAGGAGTCAAGCCTTTCAGTTAATTTTAAAAGTTTTGCTCTTTGTTTTTTAAACAACTTTTATTAAAGTTTCATACTATATTCGAGTTATTTGGGTGCTTGTTTCTTCATGTTTCACATTAGAATAAAATTGCTGAAAAGGAAAACTTGGCTTCATTGTTCACAGAATTGATTTAAGATGTTAGTGTGTGTTGACTTGCAGAAACTGGTGATAACTGTTCAAATTCAAATGAATCGCAACAATGCTTGCCTTGTTGTGAAATGTAATTAAACTACAGGTATCTGGAAGTAGATACACAGTTCTGTGTTCTTGTCTTTTGATTTCCCATCTTGATCCTCTTGGTGATGGATACAGGTTTATTAGTGTTTGTGTTAGACATGGCATATGCTGCAGAATATGCTTGTGTGCCTGTTCCATTGGACTTTCTAACAGTGCAGGTTTGTTTTGGAAATGTTTCCATTTTTTGATTGTCGATTTTTATTCTGGGGCCTAAAGATATTTAATGCTTGAAGTGCAAACCACTACAAAAAAACCCTGTTGGTATTTGGAACATTGACATGGATGGAATGCTTAGGTGGAGGATTTGGGGTGGGGAAGGGGCCCTTCTTGACAACCATTTGCTGCTCCAAATATTGTAGCATAAAATAGTGATCTACTAGTACGTGCCCAAATAATCCATGTTCCTCAAGAGTAGGCCCTTCCATGTAACAAATAGGAAGTTGTAGCGTATTTAGGATTCCTGTTTGTACGTACTATGAACAATGCAGCTGATGTCCCAAATGCTTACGTGCTTTAAAGAATCAACCATACATAGAAGAACTAATATCAAATAGAAGTTTACTACGTGAACTTGTTTTGAAGTTAGAAGCAGCCCTAAGCTTTAGGTTTTGGTAAATTATGAGGGATATCCTTACATTAACATACTATATGGCTAGATTCGATAAATTACTTACTCTGCACATGTTTGTATTTGTGAACAGCCTTAAAAATAAGGGGTAGGACCAGTGAGGTCTCGTCTCCAGTGTGGAAGGTACGTAACTGTCCTAACATACGTGCTTCTAGGATGGCTGCTAATAGGAGGTAGCAACAGAAAGGCACCTGTAATGGCTGTGACTGAGATTTGCAGTTGTTTTTTGAATGCCAGGAACCTGTGTCTTGCTTAGCCTCGTTAGAACAATACAGCAGGTGGCACTGGTGTCCTAGTTTCTTCAAGTTATGGGAGGAAGGTACTTGTGTAAACTGTCTAAGTTGGTGTTTTTAGTGGTTCCTTTAGTATATAAGTACTATTTGTAAAAAAAAAGTTGCGTTCATGATGTGATTTCTGCTGAGCGTCTCATTCACAGGCATGATTATAATTAACGATTCCATGTGATAGATCTACATGGAAGAACTGCAGTGCTTAGATGCATGTGTGACTTTAAAGTTACGTGTAAATGTGGCTAGATTTTTGTTCTTAGGTCAAGTCAATTCTGTAAACCACAGAGAGTTTAAAGCCCATTCTTGATGAATTCTTGTCATGTCCTAAGTGTAGATTTAGGAGAGGCTTGAGGCTTTAAGGATATTCCTTGTTCTAAGTAGTGTTCCTTTCATAACATTTAATGATTTCCTTTACTGCCTGTTGTTCACATTAATTGCAAGGGGAGAGGAAGATGGCTGCAAACATGAAGAGTACCTGTACTCTGCATCAGTTGACATAGAAGTTCTGCCTTCTGAAGAATGTATGTGCTAGTCAGTTCTGCTAAGCTGCTTACTTAGGCTGCCTGTTGTCTACTGTGTGACATTAGCAGCTTGGTTCACTGGA
Organism: Upupa epops; assembly: GCA_013397515.1. Taxonomy (NCBI): domain Eukaryota; kingdom Metazoa; phylum Chordata; class Aves; order Bucerotiformes; family Upupidae; genus Upupa; species Upupa epops. The sequence continues at coordinate 445,716 of VZRI01011492.1, forward strand.
GGGTGTTTTGGTGCACTGAGGACTTTAGGCAGACTTCAAGGGAAAATTTTTTTCCAGTTACCTAGACACGCACCAGTGGTGTGTTTAACTGCAACAGCAATTTCAGTTTCTGTGTTTTGTTCCTGCCCAGCCTGGTGGCCGCAAAGCTGATGCTTTCTGCAGGGAATGCTGCAGGTCCTCAGTGTGTCGTTCAGCAGTATTTACTTGTGAGCCAGGTTGGCCTTCTGATCTGCAAAATTGAAACTATTATGTGTGAGGGACCAAATGCATCCTCTTGTTGGACAATGGACACTTCTTCAGAGCAGTTGTTCTAGCATAGTTTACAGGTACGTGGATTAGACCCTGCATTGCTGTGCCTGTGCTATTAAACAGGACTATGGAGACTCGAGTGTAGGCCAGAGTTCCTATCTTTGCCTAGATATTTGGTTGGAAGGAAGCAGTGTTGAAACTGAGCTATTACGAAGTAGTTTGGGTCTAGAGACATAGGGAAATTTGGTTTATGTCAGGTCTTTAAAAATCAAATGCTTAATTCTTTTGCTGTAAGGGGTTTCTCAGAAAGAGCCTTGAGCCTGGAGGTATTGTTGCCAAATCTATTTGCTTGTCTGCCCTTTTGCAGGTTTGCTAATGTTCCCTTCTGTTCTGTGGCTGTATGCTCTCATGGTTTTTGAACTGAGCACGTGTCTGTTCCTTAGGGTGGAAGAGAAAGTGAAACCCTTAAATGCTTCTGCAGGAATCTGAAGAGGTTGTTTTACCTGTTTTTGGCGACATCATCAGTGTAGTTAAAAGATTCTGCATCCCCACAAGATGCAAATCTGTTCTGTGGTAGTATCCATTCACCATAAGGTTTGTGGCTGTGTACTGAAGCTTACCGTCAGGTAGGTACAGTGTAGCTTACTTTCTATGCAGATTACTTTGCCAGTAGTTTTCTTGGAACTTTGTTACTACATGGAAGGTTTGGATGTTCTTTGTGCAGGGAGTGCTTTCTACCTTGCTGACATCTGTGTGCATTCCATTCTTGGGTATAAATACTACATGTAAGAAAAGCAGCCCTGAAAGTAAAGAACTCCTGTCCTGTAGATCCGAGTGAATGTGGGTGTTGGATAGTTTAGCTGTGATTCTTTACTCACCAGTGCTTGTTATCATGCAGGTTCCTTTGTCATACTGGTTTTTATGTGTGTATCTGCAGCATGGCAGCTTAGGAGAGAAGCAACCAAGTGAATTCTGACCTCATTTCCTCCACTGCTTCTGCAGAGTCAAAGCTTGCTCTTTTGTGGCTATCTTGAGTATGCTCTCGTGTCTACAGACCAGTCTGAAGAGCTGCTTCCCACATATATTAAACTAAGCTTTCAGAAACAGTGAATGTGTTTCTTTTTGAAACATTTCATTTCCATAAAATCAATTTTATAGTATTTATTACACTGAGTTCACTTTTTCCTGTAACTTTTGGGAGGTCTTCTACCAGTCAGCTATCCCTCTTTTGGATTCTCTTTCAGTTGGTAATAAATCACGGCCAGGACAACCTCAAGATACGGGGTAGAGTGGGGATTGCTTTTACAGTACACGGTTGAGGGAGTTGCAATTTTCCTGTAAAGTTTGAAACTGAAAATTTGCAGTTTGGAAGTCTTGCACAGGGAAAAAGCAGGAATTGATTCTGCATAAAACGTTTGGTTGATACAGTCTGGCATTTTGGCCTGGTCACTGCTTCTCAAAGGCTGGCGTCTCACTGAAATCTTTGTATCGTAATTACTGTATTGTTAACCAAAGAATCAATGGATTTCTGACTATATGCAGGTAGGTAGAACTTCCAGCCAGCTATTTCATAGTTTTGAACTGCTTTTGTTGTAGCCTTTTTCCATTAAATGTGACTGTATGGTTGTAGTGTTGCTCTGTGTGACAATAAAGAGCTTAGAAATGCTTTCTAGTCACTTAAAAGTAAAAGGCAGATTCTGGGAAGAGAATAGCAGAATAGTGAGAACCTAAACTACTTAATTGCTTTTAAGTAATTTTGTTTGAGTATATTTTCTGATAAAATTAAAAGAACCACTGTTTCCAAAATGTCTAGCCTCTGTGTAGCACCAGTTTGCTTAGTGACCTTGCTGTGGTGGTGTTTGCCAGAATTTGCTCCATAGTCTGAGCTTTATACAAAGGTTTTCAGCAGTATAACCAAAACGTTGTGCTTGTTGTGATGGGAGGATGGGTATGGAATGTAAAGTCCATGCTCGTTGGGACAGGAAGCTCAACTTGAAACTGAAAATGATGGTTACTGGTGCCTGTTCATTATTGTCCAAATGTTTCCAATAAAAGTGCAGCATTTATAAATCTCACATTCTTGAGGAAACTAATGCAGCCAGCTACACGAGCAAAGAGGATGATTAAAGTAAAATTAGGTACTGACAGTTCATAGATTGAATGCAGGGAAAAGTGCCTTCTTAAAGGAGAAGTGGTCTTGTTAAACATTACTAGACCTCACCTTATAACTGTCACCAGCTCTGCAGCCCTCGAAACAAGAAGGCTGTGGACGTGTTGGGATGGATCTGGAGGGAAGGCTGTGAGGATGATCAGGGGGCTGAAATGCCTCTCCCACAAGGACAGACTGAGGGAGTTGGAGTTAAGTCTGGGAAAGAGAAAGCACTGTGAGGATGTCACTGTGGCCTTTCAGCATCTGAGCAGGACCTACAGAAAAGCTGGGGAGGAACTTTTTACAGGAGCTGATGTTGGGGTGAGGGGTAATGGTTTTAAACTGAAAGAGAGAAGATTTAGATTAGAAGTTACAAAGAAGTTACTGTGAAGGTGGTGAGACACTGGGATCGGTTGCCCAGGAAAGTGGATGAGGAGCTTTAAACAGTCTGGTCTAGCAGGAGGTATCCCTGCTCATGGCAGGGCTGTTGGAACTAGATAATCTGAGGTCCTTTCCAACCCAGACTGTTCTACAGTTCTGTAGTTCAGTTGCCTGGGATTCCCTCACTACATTTCTGAATTGCTGCAGAGCTGGTCTTCCATGTCTTGTATGAATATGCACTGTCATCTTGCAGCACTTGTAGGTCTTTTCATCTATGGACTTAAATGCTTTTGGGAGGTAAGTGCATGTGCAGGGCGGTGTGTAGTGCAGCTAATTCGTCTCTGAGTAACCAGTAAGCTGGTGGTAGATTATTCTCATGTTCGCTTTAAAGGCACATCAGCATTAGTGTAAGTGAAGTAACATTAGGGTTAAAGTCACTCTTTAACTTTAGTAAAAACTACCAGGTGATGCCCTAATGAAGGATGTTTGTGGCTTGTTTCACACGAGCACTGAGCTGCTGTGAAAAATGAACAGCCCAGGGTATAGTTGGCCTTCTAGGCTGCCCTCATGCATTGTTGGCTTACGGTCAGCTGTGCTCATCTGCCAACACCCCTAAGTCCTCCTCAGAGCTGTTCTTAGTCCATTTGCCAGCCAGTATTTGTGCTTGGGGTTGCCCCAACCCAGATGTAGAACCCTTTACTTGGACTTGTTGAACCTCATGCCATTTTTGAGTACATCTGGAAAATTATGTCAGTAACACCATGACATACTGCACAAATATCTGGGATTTTTAAGGCCTCTTGTCACCTGGACATTCATCAACCTTTGGGTATCTGTTTTTGTTAAGATGACGATTAAAATGTCATTTCTTCCTTGCAGATGTCTTGCTATTGGAATGAGAAGGTAGCGTTTGTATACCCTAATTAACCCAGGAGCAGAATGGAGAGCATGCAAGTAGTCTTGTGCTGGATAGTTTGTGCTACTTCTCACATTTCTATTTGCCCTTAGCTGTGCCTGTAAAAATAACTTCAAGTAAAAGCAAGAGTAAGTTTTTAGAAACCAAAAATGCTTTGGTTTAAACAAAGCCAATAATAAATCAAGGTAATATAAATTGTAATATGAGTTTGCTGATAATGCTTTGACTTTATGAAATATCTATTTTCGTAACAGTGACTTGACTGAATATAGCCATAGTGTCATTGTTCAGTTCCGTTACTGTGAAAACTGAGAGGAGTCTGTAATCAAATCATAAGCCAGCCATGATGTAGTGAATGTACTATGTAATCTTCTTCATGTTGAGTCCTGAAAAGGTTGTAAGAGCCTGTTTTGACTGTTTGTGAACAGCCCACACTTCAGGGTAGCACATGTGTGTAATGTGAAAGCAGATACTGCTTTAATCTTTTTCTCCAGATCCCTCTGCTACCACATTAGGTATGCATAAAGGTGAAGAGCCTGCAATGCATAATCTGTTAATGTGCTGAGCCTGTCTGAGATGTTGTCCTGTCTGCCGCCTTTCACAGTTGGTGGGCTGTTCTGTTGCTATGTAGATTGTGCTCTAAAGCTCAGAGAATGTGCAACTTGTAAGCTGTGTTTCCAGGTTCCACCAATGGTGATAACTCTACTTGGAGTAACTAATTAATTTCATGTTTCTTCAGTTATGAGATTATTGGAAAAATGTATATATAGAAAATTTTTGCTTAGAGAAACTTCTCTCTGCTTTAGGTTGATCATAACTGCTGCTAACAAATTGTTGCAGCTATTCATTTGGCTTTGGGAAAATAAAGGTGCTCACCTGTGGGAGAATTAGGCTTACGAGTAGTTTTGGGTCATAAGGGTTTCCAGGTTCTGAACTTGTTAGGACATGTTTTCTAAACGGCATGGAACACCCTTTGTAGCAAATTCAAACGCGGTGACAACGCACTTCTTTAAAGTATAGGCTGAAAAGTAATGTAGCACATATACTATGGATGGCAGGCATGGAATAATCACTCAGCAAGATAGGTACCTGTTGTCTGCATTTGTGGAATCTCCCTTTAATGCAGGGAGTTTGTATGGTCATGTTCCACTTTGTGCTGAAACACAGCACAAAGGATCTTTAATCCATCGTAATGGATTTGTGCTTTTGGAAAGCTGTCTGGCAGGTGAAGTTGGATCTGGAGAGCAGAAGATGGACAGAAAAGGTCAGAGCTGTTGACTTTTTAAGTACTTCTGTTAGTCTGTATAGGAAGAGATAAAACTACTACTAAAATATCCCATCAAATCCTTTCTTTTGTTCTACTTTCTCAATGCCAGGTTTTTGTGGTAGAAAATTTGTAGTTTTTTCTTTTGAGTTGTCACTACTCTGCAGCATCTTCAGATGGAGAAGTGAAAATGTTGATACTAGAAATGGTATTAATTAAACAGCAGAACAGAATTACAGGGGTGTGAATTTCTTTCTTAAAGAGAATCATATGCTCAAAGGGAAGAAGAACTGAAAGACTGTGTTTGCGTAAGAAAAACTGAACTTGTAATTAGTAAATCGAAGAAATCAAGGTATTAAGAGCAATGCAGAAGCAATACAGGATTTTTTTCCCAGATCCTATTTCATGAGGAGCTAGATTTGAGACTAAAGTCCATGAAGAAGAAAGCTTGAGTTATGAGTGTCTTTCTGTATTGCCTGGAAAGGCTACATCTGCTTTATGTCCTTGCTCGCTTTATAGGCAAGAGTTGTCACTGTGCAGTAATAACCTCAGGGCAACTGAGAATAGTCTGAAGAATTCTACTGCGGTATCTCAGCCTTTTTTGTGTCCATTCAGCAGTGGGAAAGATGGCAAACTTTTCATTAAAAGTGACTCTCAGTACTGTGTGGTTACCAAAATTCTTCAGTAATGTGCATTTGTTTCATAAAACAGCAATGATTGATAAAATGTGTTGCTGTAATACTTCTTTTGAAGTGGTGTTTTGAGCTCATGCTGTTCACAGGGTATGAACTGCTCTAGACACGTGGACCTTAATAAGTTTCTGCCTTCGAGTCACCTTTGTAATTTCATGGCTCTGTTTGGGGGAATGGGTAAAATCACACAGGCTCTAGAGTAAGTAGAGGATGGTTTAGATTTCCAGCCTTTAGGAAGGGTATAGAAGTTGCTAGAGGGATTGGCTGAATGAATGCCAAGACATTGCTTCAAAAATCATGAGTGTGTGCAAGTCAGAAATGATACGTTATGTACAGGTGAAACTGCAGTGTAGTTGAAGAACCGAAGAGGAATTTATTTGGGTCGTGTTTCTGAGATGAGATGGCTGGGTTTTTAAGGGAAAGAATGAGACCTTGAGGAAGGCAAAGATTTGCAGTGTAAAATGGTGCATTTGGGTTTTTTACAAAGGTTGAGCTTTTAATTCTGTTTTTCAATTTGCATTTCTTTACATCTCAGTGCTAAATATTTTCAGTGGATGGGGTAGGTAGGGAAGCTGAATAAAAGAAGATGAATTTAAAAAATCCGATTTGGTTGGGGAAGTCAGTGATCACTTAGAGGATTTCACTTACTACTGTTCCAAATCAAGCCAAAGGAAAGACTGACTCCAAAACCCCTGCCTGGTTTTGTTAGTTTTTCAAGGAAAGGTTTTTTGATATTTCGCTACTAAAGGCTCTGAAGAACTTTGAAAAATGAAAATGAACTTTTGCATGAAGACCTTAGAAAAGTACCTTGGGTTTTGCTTAAGTTCAGGTGTTACATCTAACAAACTCATTTGAAATGGAGTCAGTGTTGATTTACCAGTTTGTCCACTTCTTGAAGTGTAGGGTATGTTAAGTGCACTTACGCATAGACCTTGGAGCTTGTTGGTTGTGGTGGAGTGTATTTGTTGGCCCATAATTTAAAGGTGAAGATTGAACAGTATAGAGGGGAACTTGTAGAAGAAAGTGTATTTTCCCCATTGTTCAGAGTTGGCTTTTGTTCACTGAGAGGGCAAAGCTCCGGTAAAGAAGACGAAAATATTTACTTTCTTGTTTGCATTTTCTGTTGGAAATTTCAGCTTTTTAAAAAAAGGGTCATAAACATGTTGCTTTAATTGTTACATAGATATGTTTCGTATATATTGTATTAATGTTATAGACGTGGTCCTTAGTGACACGGTTTAGTGGCAGACTGGGCAGTGTTAGGTTAGCAGAGAGACTCGGTGATCAAAAATTACTTCTCGTGGTGAAGTAATTATTTCTCGAAGTTCATGTAGTGACAACTCAGTAAGCTGGTCTAGGTTGTAACTTCCGTGCATCTGGTGACTTCCAGAGCGTGCTGTACCTTAATATGTCATGGGCGAGTAAATTGGAGAGATTGTAAAGTTGTCATTGTTGCAAACTGTTAAATATCAATCTGTAATAAATCCTTCATGTGTTTTAATTAATTTACAGAAAGTGGTTTGCTTTGGCTAATGCTTTTGCTTTGGAAGTAGTCTTTTGTAAATCATAAATTTTAAATAATAGTGTTGTGATGGCGGAAAATCGAGTGTTTGTGACATGAGGATGAGTGGAATGAGAAACCAATGGATTTCAGAATTTCTGGGACTGGTGAAAAGTAGAAAAATGAGTGTTGGAACAAATGTAATGAATATTGCATCCTAGTCAAGATTAATTGATGCGGGTCTGAAAGCTAAATTTGTGTGAGTGACAGGATATGTACATGCTGTATGAAAACTTGAGTGAAACAACATGAAACTTTTTTTTGAATTGTTTTCTTGGATCTGCAAGCTGAATTAGATTGCTCTTCTTAGAGTGCATGCCAAGGGAAAAAAAAAAAGGAAGGCTGTTAATAAAAATAATAAAACCCCAAGTTCTAGTTTAATTACATTGAACTCTATGTTTGGCCTGGGATCAGAGCCTTTATGAACTATTTGAATGTAGTAACCCCATGAACCCTTTCCTCTTGCCTTGTGTCTGTTTTGTCGAGTGATGGAGCAGTACTGCTCAGTCAGTGGTGTACGTGCAATGTGGTGCTTGCTGGGCAGCTTTGAAAGTGTCAATACCCGGAAAGTGTTGCAGGCTTGTGTGGTAGTTCAGAACGCAGAAGCTTGTGAGAAAACAAAAAGATTCATAGGCTTCTGGTTAAGGAGAAACTGGATGGGAAGATTGCATTAGGCATGGGGTTGTTCCTAGTACAGGTATCAAGTGCAGGCATTTTCAGAGCTTTGAGGGTTGTCACTTGGGGAGTGAACGGAGCCTTTGTGGAAAGAGGTGCAGATCAAAATCAATGGATGCATTTAATGTAATTTTTTTAATAGGAAAAGACATGCAATTACTATAGTAAAATACAGTTTGCTCTGAAGAAGCATTTTTGTACGTGCGTAGGCTTGGGAATTAAAACACATTAAGTTTTTAACCGTCTCAGATACCGGGCAGGTTTGAAGAGATTTGTGCTTCTTCCACTGAACGTGCTAGCAGGGTAGCTACTGAAGGTACTTAGGCAGAGGCTAGGCAGACCACCTGCACCTCACTCTTGCTGCTGAGCTACCTGGGCAAGTCTAAGATGACGACTTTGTGCTTCTTTTGAAACTGGAGAAATACTGTACAGTGTACTGGAAAGCTGTGAAGTGAAAAAACTGCGTGGGCTATTCAAGGATGTCTGTAGACAGCAATATATACTCACTGGGTGAAGTTCAAGCTGATGGTTTCAGATCAAATACGATTTTTTTTATCTGAATCTGTTAAGCAGCTGTCCCTTTTATTTCTGTAAGGGTTCTATCAATAGCTGTTAAATCCATCTTCTTGTGATTCCTTGAGTTGCTGAGGAGGGCATGCAGCTAGTTAGAAGAACAGATCCTGCTCAGTCACTCCAAACAACCAGCCTAGCTAGAGTTCACTGTGTCCTGATTGTCCTGTGCATCAGCTGGTGCCCTGCAGTCTTTGAGTACAGCAGGAGGATATAGTGGGAAAGGATCCTCTCTCTGCTTTGTAACTTCCCTGGGGCTTGGCAGCACATCTGAGCTGTGTTTCAGGGGAAATCCTGTGCTAATCCTAAATCCAAAACAGTGAGAGGAGACAGCATTCTGGGTATTGAATTAGTGTATTGAAAAAGAAATACTTGAAACAGTAAGATGTTTTCATAATTTCATGGTTACCAATCTGGAAAAGGGATTCAGATAGGAGGCAGTAAGATTTAAAGACTTGAGTCACAGTGTCTCCTGGCTTTATTGTGTGGTTGAACAGTTCTCATCTCAAACTTTTAACTTTTTGTTATTGGTGTCTTTGTAACAAGGAATAAATATGTATAGACTTGCTCTGCTTGCAGCTAGACCCCTACAGTAGTAGTCTGGTTTCCATCCAGAGAAGGACATCTGCTACTTGGGAATGCTAAAGCTGTTTGTTTCAGGTTAACTGTACTTCTGATCCTTTGTGCTCTGTGAGGAGGAAAGGGGGCTCCTAGTTTCATCTCCTGTAGGTACGGAATTCTCTGTTACAGTAAAGTAAAAGAAAGAAGTGTTTGCACCGGAACCAGCACTGGCTGTTCTGATCTTCCATGTCAAACAGATGGTGTCAGAAACATGCATGGTTGTCTATAGCTGCAGATGTGACTGCAAGATACAAGTTGGGCTGGTGGAACAGGAAGGATAGCTTAAAAATCTGAAACCTGTGACTTGTGATGTTTAGGAGACACATCTTTATTAAAGGCAATGGTTTCTTTGCGATTCTTATCTGGGATTGAAGGCAACTGAAGTGCAAGATGGATGGCTTTAACTAGCAGTTTGAACAGTTGACCACACTACTTGAAGCTAGCCTCTTTGAAAATGTTGGCCTTAAAGCAGGTGATGATCATCTTGGTACAAGGCTGAACTGTGCTCATTTACCCAAAGCTTTTCTGATTCTTACTGAGCGCTAGTTTTGTCCTGCCACTGGAGCACCTGAGTGCCATGCAGTACCACGTTGAGTGGTGTCATTTAACATCTGTCCATACTGCTTAAGGCATTATGTTGTCTAATAACATTCTTCACTGTGATAAATATTCAGACTTGCAAGTATGAGAAAGCCATGTGGACCCTCTGGTACTAGAAAGACCCAAAGCATTACTTCCTTTATTTTCTGAATGGTGCAGAAGCTTCTCTATGAAGCAAGTACTTAGAGCTGTCAGTCTGCTCAGTGCCTTGAAGACTTACCTTCTAAATTCAATTGTGAGAATTGTAGTTGCTTCTTGCACAGAGGTGTTGGCAGTTTCACGTGTAGTTACTCCTTATTAGGGGATTGACTTGCAGCTTTTCGAAAGGCCGCACCGCAGACAAGCGTGTTGGGGCCGAAGGTTCTCGGGCAGGCAAGGGGTTTTCGTGGTTCTCCCTGGCCGACGGCCGCTGCCGGGACCAGGTTTCCCGTGCGGTGCGCTGGAGCCTCCAGAGCTGGTGCTGCCGTGCTGCACTGACGGCCGGGGGCACAGGGTGGAGACCAAGGATGCGACCGTTCGTGGGAAGGACCCGTAGCACGCCCGGCCCTCTGCGAACACGGGCTCAGCCCCTTTAGAGGTGGGGGAGCGGGAGGGAGCCAGGCCCGTACCCGGCGGCGCGGACCGGGAGGAGCCGGCGGGGCCCCTCAGCGCCGGGCGGGGCTGGGGGCGGCTGCGTGGCCTGTCGGTTTGACCCTCTGCTCTGCCCGCAGATGGCCGAGTGCGTGACGAGGGTGGAGCTGTCGGTGTCCTGCCAGAATCTCCTCGACCGGGACCTGGGCTCCAGGTCGGACCCGCTCTGCGTCCTGCTGCAGGAGGCAGGCGGCGGCCGCTGGGCCGAGGTGAGGGCGCGGCCTCGGCTTCTCCGCGGGAGCGCGCCGGCTCCCCCTTCACGTCCTCGCGCACCCCCACCACCCCGCGCTCCGGCTCAGACTGCCGAGAGCCGGGCTCGCCGCTTCCAGCAGCACGCGTTTGCCTAGAGCTGTTCACTTCTCCGTTAGCTCCGAAGGGCACGTAGTCCAGAACGCAGCCTTTCCTCGCGGAGCTTTCCTTTATGGTTACACCGAATATCCCGTGCACTTCCTGTCGCGCTGAGGCGTCCGCCTGGCTGCACCGAGCATGAAGCCTGGCCCGGGACACGCGGCCTGGTCGGTGCCTGCGCTGGACCGGTGCAGGAGACAGCTGTGGGTGAGAAAGCGCAAATCTTAATCCTCATCGATTGCTTTGCTTCCGTCTTTGTGCAGCTGGATCGCACCGAAAGGATCAAGAACTGCCAAAGCCCTGAATTCTGCAAGAAACTCGTGGTGGACTACTACTTCGAGAAAGTGCAGAAACTGAAATTCGGCGTGTATGATATTGATAACAAGTCCTTTGATTTAAGTGATGATGACTACCTCGGAGGGATTGAGTGCACGCTGGGACAGGTAGTCGTGGAGGGTTGTTGAGTGACCTGCGAAGTAGCAGCAGGCTTGGGTTTATTATGAGAAACGGGATGAAAGGCTGCTTTATCAAAAGCTTCCACGCACTGAAATTTGAAATGGTGCTGAACAGCTTAGTTTGCATTGCTGCTAAATGTAGTTGGGATGTGGGATAAGCTTGTGGCACTAAAGGCAGTTTGGGAGTAAGGCAAAGCATAGCACTTGGGAGATCTCTAATGGGGTTTCCTTTACACAGAGTGATCAGTCAGTAAATTAAGGGATTCTGTATTCATTTGCAGAGGAAAGTAAGATTCGTGTTGTTAAAGACTTGGTAAGTTAAATAGATTTAAAAATTTTTAATAGCTTTTGGCCACTTGTGTGTCAGTGACGGTAAAAATAGGAGGATAAAGTTAAGTTTGAAGACATGTTACTGGGTATGGTTTTGTGTGTAGGGAGAGAAGGTAATTTTTGGACTGTTTGGATATTAATGAGCTCCAACTCTGGCCATTGCTGTTAGAAACACGTTTAAATTCATTTATTCCTGAAGAGTAATTCTTTGCATTGTGTCTTACTTGATAGTTTTATTATGTGTCTTGTAACCGTAGGTTGTGTCTAGCGCTGTGTTGACCCGTCCACTAGAACTGAAGCAGGGAAAGCCAGCAGGAAAGGGCACCATTACGGTAAAAAAGGGGTTTGTGGTGGGGAAAAAATTGTTTCTCCTTCTTTCATATGTTGTCTGGGATCAGCTGACATGTCTGGTTTTCAGACAGTGCATTTTCAAATGCTGCGGGTAGATGGGAGAGATACACTTGTAACTAGAGCTTCTTTTATGAACAAAGTTCAAGCAAAACTGTGGAGTTTCTGATGTTTGGTTTCTCTTCCTGCCCCCCTTCTCCCAATGTCTTTGCCACAGATTTCAGCAGAGGAGGTTAAAGATACCAGGGTTGTGTGCTTGGAAATCGAAGCCCAGAACCTGGACAAAAAGGTAGCAATTTTTAAAAAGTACAATGCATTGGGTGCTTCTGTAAGATTTACCGTTAGTGCCTTTTTGCCTGGAATCTCTCTGTATTTGCAGATGTTCAACTAGGCTGGACAGTCTGTGTAAGAGAAAAGGGTCATTGTGTTCTGTTACTTAACAATTAAGTAAATCGGAAACACCGTTTTTGTTGAAAACCACGATGTCAGCTCATCTTGGCTTTGGAATATTCTGTATATGAATACAGTTCAGTTATGTAATTGTCTCCAGTGAATATTCTAGCTGTAAACAGAGCTTTCTGTAATGTTATTAAGGAAGACAAGGTGGAAATTTAGGTGTGCTGCTGCCTTACTGTTTTAAACCAAAGACCAAACTGGGCATTTAGTGATCTCAGCGTTCACTTAGCAAAATGACTGGATGTATTGTGACAGAAATGGTCCGAGGAGGATGTGTTGGGATTGGAGAAGACAGATTTTGATGACTTAGTAAGTGCAGCAGTTTTAAAGGAAAAAAAGGTAAAATAGAAGAAAGCAAATGCATAGTTTATTTGACTTTGTGCTTTGAGAAACTCTGTAGTGACTAGCCAGCTGTTCTTTCATCTGAGTAAATTACCCAAAGATAATTACTTCTGTTGGGCTTTTGATTGCAGGATTTCTTGGGTAAATCTGATCCGTTTTTGGAGTTTCACAAGCAGAGTGATGCTGGAACATGGCAACTGGTGTACAGATCGGAGGTGGCATTTTTACACTGAAGTTTTTCTTGAGTTGATTTGCTTACTCCTGAAAAGCAAAGCATACTACTCTCTGCTCACTGAAAGGGCAGAAGTTTCTATTATTTGCTGCATAGTAACTGGATTAAGTTGGCTCAGTGAAGAGTACCAACATTCACCAAGTGAGAAGAGTGGCATGTCCTTCCTTCCTTTTGGTGCTGATGACGTGTTGGGTTGGCTTGGCTCTAAAATTTGATTTCAAGCTTTTATTTGTTAGAAATTTTGCTTGGCTGCCCATGCATGTCAGTGTTGAACAGACATAGCCAAGCGGAACCCTCATGTTGTTTCTTAGTGGCCTGCATGCCACATCCCTCATATGATGATATGCTCTAATTATTTTTTTAAGGTAATTAAGAACTGCTTAAATCCATGCTGGAGGAAGTTCAGTGTTCCCTTGCAGACATTCTGTGGTGGAGATTTTAATAAACCTATCAAGGTATGGTCTTCAGAAATTCTTCTGTTTGCTGTTGTAAGTAATCGAGTCTCTCTTAACTGTGTGTTACCAGGTTGCCTAGTCATGTCTACATTTGTAGTATGTAAGATTTCCAGAGTAGTAGCGAGGCAGATGATTATACGTCTATTAAGTATGAAGTCTGTGGTAAAATGGGATGAGTTGTCACATCCCGATCTTAAGAAGACGGTGTGACTCGGGTTCATGTATTCACTTGGAGTCTAATTAAGGAGACTTACTTCATAGGTCTGCATGAAAGTCCAAGTTTTATCAGATTCTGAACTCGCTGAAGTTACTAGATGCCCAACCCACAGAATAGAGGAGAGGAAAAGGGGAAAGGGAGAGAAGAGAGTTAAAAGGTCAGATCACCATTCTGGACTGCAGGCTCTTGCGTCCTCAGCTATGCAGATCTCTTGCTGTCTCTTCAGTTTCCTGGTGGGGTTTAGGTGATGGTGATAGGTGACCTTTGCTTCCACAGCCTTGCAGGTTTTCAGCATGTCAGTCTCTGATTCTGGCTGCAGGCTGGGGAGGGATGGTGGTGGTGAATCCACCACACACCGTTTGAATCCTCTCCTCTTTTATACTCACTGTCAGGTGTGTTCTTTCTGCCCCCACAACAGCATGGGGGGGACCCTATTCCCAGACAAAACAATGGCCAGTAAGTCCTTGAGGGGTAGGACCTCACCGTGTTCTCAGGGCTCAAGCGTAGCTTTTGCAGATAGGTTGGCAGAATTCTCAGGCCTGTCTGCCAGAGTGCAGGTCTTCCCGGTTACCCTGCTCACAAATTATTGCAATTGTTAGAGCCATTCACTTGTTAGTCAAAGTTTGGCGGTTGTCGTTTTGAGAAATGAGGAAATGCAGCAGTGAGACACCTCTAAGGAAGAGTCGTAATAGCTACAACTGATATTTTTCAATATTCGGGCCAGGGTTTCAGCTTGGGGGATTTGGTGGGGGGGAAGAGCGGGAATGTGTTTGTGGGTCTTCTGGGTGGGTTTTTGGTTGGGGTTTTTTTTGTGTGATTTTGTGGGTTTTGTTGGTTTCGGTTTTAAATTTGGCTTTCTGAGATAACTGAGAAGCTCACGTGTTGGACAAGCTTACGTGTCTTAGGATAATGACATAGAGAGGAACGTAATACATCGTCAGATTTATCCATTCATGGAACTGGCAGGTCTGTCTCAATCCTTTTTCAGTCTGTTCTAACTGGAAATTTGAGGTTGAGTCAGAGCTGCAATTCCTTGTGGTCTTGTATGTGGTGATTAATTCTGGTCCTTGCTTATGGAGGTGGTGGCAGAAGAATGACAGCCTTTAATAAATTTCTACAAAAGAAAATGGTAGCAAATGGATTTGTTAAATTCAGTTGCAAGCAATGTGTTGATTATGTAAAGGCGTTTAAATCCATAGATAGTTCTGTGTGTGCAGAGTATATCTCTAGTTATCTGACCCCTGAACACTTCTCCATTTGCAGAATTTTCCAGCATCACCCTGCCTGTGAGGTGTTGATCTGAGAAGGTTCATTGTGCTTTTAGCTGGAGATTGATACTGGCAGCACGGTGGGGGCTGAGGCTATTGCTTCTCTCTCCACTGATGCTCCCACAGTTCCCAGGCGTGACCCCAGCCATGTCCAGGGAGCAGCCGAAGAGCCTTAGAGGGCCTCTTTAAGAAGCGAGTCCTCAGAAAGTTAAGGTTGCGTGCTAGGTGCCCAAGGGCTTGGTTGTGAGGGGCAGTAGAGGAACAAGGGGGAGCTGCTTGGCCTGCAGCTTCTTCTGTTGGCATTCTTGGGTAAGTTTGGGGTTATTGTGCTGTGACAGTGAGATGAGGTTGAGCTCAACAGCTGAGTGTGGTGGGACTCGGGGAAAGAAAGACTGTCTGGAGGCTCTGAAGGGTTTTGGTCCTCATCATGTTGAGGGCAAGACCTTGCAGCCCTTGCTGTGTTGTGTGTCTATGTTGTCTTGATTGCCAAGGTCTGTCCTTGTCCCAAGGGTTCTGTGCTCTCTGTATGGGGCTGTGCCAGGGAGTCCTGCAGGGTCTGGTCTGTCCTGGCTCCCGTAGCTGAGGATTGCTTTCCTTGGGTAGGGGGATGAAATCCATCCTTCCCACCATTGCCTGTTCTGCTGGCAGTGATTCCAGAGTGCCCCTGGGAGCAAGTTTGTTCCCTTGGGGGACCTGTGCCTTGGATTTAGGGCTTTTTTCACTTCTGGGTGCTGTTTTCCTGGTGGCCCCTGCACTCGTACCATCTCCTGCACAGGCATAGAACAGTCTTGGAGAAATAGCTTTTAATGGAAAAAACAACCAAGATAAAAGGTACCAACAAAATTACTCCAATGTATTCCCCACCCCAAACACACCACCCCTCCTTTTCCACCCCTACTCTTCCATCTCCATCTCATCCTTGTTGTGGAGCTAACGCTCCCCATCTTACTGCTTGCTGGGGGCCTGTGGTGAGGGGCTCTACCCCTGCTTATTCCCCTACGTCTGTGACAGATCAGGCTGGGGCAGGGGCAGGTGCTGCCCTTCATCCCCCTGGGGCTCCATCATCCCAATGCTGTAGAACTCTTCCAGGCTCAGCATAGCATCTGAGATTTCTGGGACACTGTAGCTGGGGGTTAGCAGCTCGGTGGGCAGTGAAAGCAAGGCAAAGTCGCATGCTGGGGTGGTTGTGCCAGCGACATTGGGGTCCCCAGGCCTGACCCCCTGCTGGCACCCAAGCTCTACCGTGTCTGAGGAGCAATCAAAGAACGCTAGGGCATCTTTGAGAGCCACCACCTGGGACAGCACCTGCTTATGTGCTGGGTCCCCAAGGTCTTGGTGGTGGGAGGTTGCTGCGGGGCTGGGCCAAAGGTTGTCGACCAGGGGGATGGTGCTGTCTGGGGGTGCCACTGCAGAGGTTGCTGTGCTGGAGATCTCTGCCAGTGATGATGGCCCCTCCATGTGCTGGTAGCTGTGGATGGATCTGGGCAGCACCATCAAGGCAGGGACCACCGCTCTCCCTTGATCTGTGTAAGGTGTGAGGTGATGCAGCTGCTCCTGGGGGTTTCCTGGTGCTGCCCCATCTGTGACGGTCTTGGAGTGCCCTGGTTCCCACATGGTGGCACCCAGCAGAGAAGTGGTGCTCTGGCCAAGCAAGGTGGTGGCTGGTGGAAGCAGGTTGTTGATGACCCATTGAAGGAGGCAGGGGTGGAAGAAGCAGCCACACGGAGCCCTCTGTAGACCTACATGGAGGAGAGAGAAGTGCATGTGAGGGGGGGACCCTCTGGGAGTGCCTGTTGAGACATCCTTGATGGCCAGTATCCCTCCACTCTGTGCCAGGCACATGGGGAGCTGTATCTGGGGCACTATTCGTGATGTGAACGTCTGTGGCAGTGGGATGGGGTTGCAGATAGGGGAGAAGTCATGCTTCTAGGAGGTGGAATGGGAAAGAAGGCCCTAAATGTTGGGGAAAACACCACTGGAAACAGGGTGATGTGTGCCCAGCACATCCAGGTAAGGGTAGGGACATCTGAGTCTGCTGAACCCCTGTGTGAAAATTGTGATGGAGATGCTTGGGGTGACGAGGTCAGGGTTGCTGAAGGTGTCAGAGCAGATGGGGTGTTGTACCTGCTGGTGGTGCCTGGGGTGCCCAATCTGTGGACAACGGCTCCTCCTGCCTGGGGTCTTGGCACAGGTTGTCTACTTCTGAAAGTGAGACAGAAGCAATGGCTGAGGTCATCTCTGCTCTTGCCCCCAGGAGCATCCCTGGGCTGCAGGGTCAGTCCATACCTTGGGGGTAGAAGGCTTCAGGGAGCACCAAAGACTGAAGGAGCTGGGGTGCTGGGGTTGCCCAGGAGCTGCATGGTGGGAGACGCCATGATGGCAGTGCCATGGTCTGCTCAGTTCATTGGTTACTAGGGACTCTGTGGGGTCTCCAGGGAGGGAATGCGGGGGTTCCATGGGCTCTGCCCTACTGCAGACTACTTTAACAACCATATGTAGGTGGGAGAAGATCTTCAGGATCATCGGTTCCAACCAGTTCAGCTCTGAAGATCACCACTGAACCTATCCAGGGGTGGGGACTCTACACTGCCCTAGACAGCCTGTGCTAGACCTGGACAACCCTCTTGAGGAAAATGGTTTTGCTTATGCCCACTCTGAACCTCCATGCCATGCTGTCCCTCTCAGCCTCCTTCTGAACCAGCCTCCATAACCCTTTGTGCTGGGGACTTGCCTGACAGGGACCTAACCCTGCACCTTCCATAAGCTGGACCCAGAGTGATGAGTGAGGCTGATTCCAGAAAGAGCTGGTGGCTAAACTGGCCTCAGGTTGTGGACCTTGTGTAGGAAATGGACAGTCATGAGAAGTCAATTTCCCAGGTACCTTCTGGTGAGTGCATGGCTTTCTTTTGATTTTTTTACTTTTTAACCCCCACCTTTACTGGTCTTGCAGTTGCCCACAGTACAGCCAGACAAGGGGAGGAGGGTGTTTGCCTGATCCGCTGCTCCTCCCCCCCCTCCACATTTGGGTAATATTTTGCTCCCTAATATTTTGATAATTCTTTCCTAATTGTTGTATAGAGCAATGTTCTCCTTGTTCTGTTGTAAGAGTAGCTCAGGTTCGTGATACAGACCAATCTTATTGACAGTTTTGTTAAAAATAGGGACAAGTGAAAGTGGCTTCTCTCACCTACAGTAATTTAAATGGAAAAGGCTAATGTTAGACTGGTGGCCGTTAATACTGGGACTAAAGCTGCCATGCCCTGTGTTTGGTGGCATATGCATAAAGGCAAATCCATCTTCTGTGAATGATGGAAGTTCTTTATGTAGATGGAAAGATGCCTTTTACCCGCGGACTGTATCCCAAAGCTCCTAATGAATACTGGATAGTTCATTTGCCAGTGGAAAATCATTATCAGCGGTAACTCCACACTGTGTCCTGCAGCATTGATAGCAGCACTGTGTTCAGGGCTGCGTACAGTGAATCTTTGTCAGTTTTAGAAAACTCTTGCAAAAAGATGTTTGTTTTAAGTCACAATCTTGTTTTCCCAGTGAGAGATTGAAGACTAATATGGTACCTGCAGTTCAGGGGTCTAGACTTGGCCATGCTTGTCATACAGTTCTTCCACTGCCACCAGTGAAAGATGCATAATAGATAAAAATAGCCCTGAAAAGAACCCTGTATCAAATTGAGATTCCTGGTTATTCTTACTAAGGTGTTACCCGTGGGTTCATCCTGTCCCTAGGTCCTTAGGAGAAGGCTGTCACTGGTTTACACTGGAGTAGTGACATGGTTTTTTTGGTGCAGGTTTCAGACAAATACAGCTTCAGAATCTGTTGGTGGGTCAGTCTGAACGTGGAGGAAGCAGCTGTTCACAACCTGTTGCTTGACTGCTTCCGCTGCTAGCTGTGCTCTGCGGTGGTGTGTATTGTGCCTCAGTGCTCCTTAGAGTTGACTTCATGGGAGACCATTGACATTGTGCAGCTGACTTTTTGATCCTAAGCCATAGATAGTAGCATATTTCTGATTTTAAATGCGTTGCTGTTGCATTGTGTTGTTCTGGAACTTCTGTGCCGGTTGAAGCGTGACTGGTAATGAGGTACTTAAAATTTGCGTGGTATAAATGCAGAAAAGAACAGACTCTGGAAATTGCAGTTTTTGTAAATTGGTGCTGTTGCTGGGCAGAAGACTGTGTACATGAAATCCCTAAATAATGACATTTTAATTAGTTCTCAGGACCTTAGTTGCATGCCTTGTCCTGAGTTATCTCAGGGGAGTTCTGTATTTATGGGTTTGACTGACCTTTTTTTCCCATCCCTTGTGTTTAAACCGGGGAAAGCTTTCACTGAAAACTGTCACTGTGCACACTGAAATGGGCGAGCAGTCTTCTGTTTCCTGAGATTGATTCTGGGTGTCTCTCTCACTGTCAGGTTTCAGGTAGCGAGTGATATGTCCATCACTTCGAGTGTGATAGGGGAGTTCCCTACCACTGCTGCAAAGCTGTGGGAAACAGGAGCTCATGCACTGAGCAGTTGAACTTTTTTACAGTGCAGGATGCCTGCCCATTGCTGGTGTTTTCTTCTCTTTCAGGTGCAGTGTGCAGATCACGACAGTGATGGGTCACATGATTTGATTGGCATGTTTGAAACTAACCTGACACAGCTGCAGAAAGCAAGTGACAACTCTCTGGTGAGGTTCTTTAATCCTGTGCTTAGACCATAGCAACTAGTTCATTTACCAGCGCAGTTTTTGCAAGTACTTTTTAACATTGAATTTGGGTATGTGTTTATAGTTTCTGTCTGCAGAAGTCTTGTTCTGCCTAATCTTTGTATTATTAGGCCAACATCTGGGAAGCATAAAACTGGGTGTGAGAAGCAATATTGCTCTGTTTTCTTTGAGTATTGCTACCATTCCTATTAACTGAAACATTCTTGAGCCCCAGAATGGTTTGGTGGTTGCTAGTCGCTTTTCCCACCAGCTCAGTTTGCTTTTGCCTCTGAGTCAGGTGAAAAGGTCTGGCTCGTACATGAGCAGATGAGTCTCGTGTAACATTTCTGCTTGAGTTGGTCACCCTCTCAAGAACTCCAGTCACCTTCCTAACTAACAGAGAGAAGCAGTGTTTCCAAGGGGAGCACTCTTCTTTTCTTGAAAGTAAGTTGAACCAAATGCTGGTGTCTTTCATCTGCATTAAAAACATGAACCCTCATTATCATGGAGATGTCTCATCTGAATTCAGAGATGTGAATCTGCACATGGGACATAGCCTAGGATTGCTTCTGGTTGCCAGCCAGATTCTTTTCTGTCATGGCTGTCCTGGAGCTGGTGGAAGATTCTTGCCTTTTTCCCTTAGCTCATAAGAAATCAGAACTCATGTGGGTGAAACAAAACAAAACTGAAATGCTGCTGTGAGGAGTGTGCAAGCTGTGCTGCTTTGCCTCTTCCACTTTTGTTGGAGTGCACTTAGCTAAGGAAGAACCTGACTATATTAAGAAAAATGCTTGTATTTGTGGTTGACGTTTTTTCCTCTGATAAAACGACACTGTTCCATAATTGCATGTAGAGTAGCAGCAGCGTTGCAGAGGACACCTTATGAGGTTTTTTGGTGTGCTTTGGTTAGTTCTGGTAGCAAAAGCATCCCATTGAATTTGTCAGGTAGCAGTCTAGAGTAGTGGCAGGTCTTTTTAAAATCAAGGTTCTGCATTCTGACAGGTATTCGGGTAACTCTGAGATGATGTGTGACCTGCTGTCAATGCAGGTGTTTTGGAACTTGCTTCTCATGTAGCTTCTTCCCCTAGGTGGAATTTGAATGCATTCATCCAGAGAAGAAACAAAAGAAGAAGAGCTACAAAAACTCTGGCATTATTAGGATAAAATCTTGCAAGGTAAGAAGTTTCTTGTTGGGCTTTGACTTCATTTTCTTAACACAGTGAAATCTGTTCTGAGAAGATGTAATGCTGTCTATCTCTTCCTCTAGATTGAGACAGAATATTCGTTTCTGGACTATGTCATGGGAGGCTGCCAGATTAATTTTACAGTAAGTCGTTTTCCTCACTGTGTATTTTGGTAGATGGCAGGGCGAGAGTAATGAAATTGTCATTGTGGCTTCTGTTTGCATTGTGAATGACTGCAGATGCAATGTGAATTTGCAGTGATGAAGACTGCAGAAAAGAAATTTTATTGTAACTTCTTGCAGCCAAGTATCTACTTGAACAGAACCAGGGTTTCTTAAATTGCTTTTGAGAAGTCAGTCCAGTCCTTCACTGAAAATGATTACTACTTCTTCAGCATGCATGTACCACAGTGGGAAGAGGTATGCAGGCAGTTTGCCTGCTCTTATACAGGTCTGCCTGTGTGATCTGGGAGGAGGGGAGCTGTGAGGAGGGGGCTTGGTCTCACCTTCCATTTCTGGCTATGGTTAGTTACATTTGCTTGTGGTGATGCATCAGTGACTTGCTGTTGTCATCTTGACTGATAAGGTGGGTGTAGACTTCACTGGCTCCAATGGAGATCCAAAGTCACCAGATTCTCTTCACTACATCAGCCCAGATGGGATAAACGAGTACCTGATTGCCATCTGGAGTGTGGGAAGTGTAGTCCAGGATTATGACACGTATGTAATGATCTTATCTAGCCACTGTGTGAAAAATGGGTCACATCATCAGGGGTCAGTTATCAAGGCTGAAAGTTTGTTCCAAAACTGTAGTGTTTGAATTACTCAAGTGCTACGTTTCCTTAGGAGATGAATTCAGGAGCTGCTGCTGCTTCCTCCTGCTTCTGTGACTGTCAGAGAGGGCAGTGTCAACCCTTTGTAATTTGGCAAGTTTGCTTGACTCTGGCCCCACCAGGTCTGTCCGTTTATGGCCCTGAGTTACACTGGAATACACTGGAATGTTGCTTTAACCAGTCACTAATCCCTTGATGCTGACCGTATTGCTAAAGTGAATGCTGTGTTGGATTCAATGGGAATGTGTTTGTCTGCTCTGTCCTTTAAGCAGATTGGGTTGGCCTTTATCTTTCTTTTTCAAAATCTGAGAGTCCTATGGGTTGCTGCACTGAACTAAAATCTGGATTGTCGAGCCCAAGCCTGAACACCTTAGTTTACTAACTGATGCCTGGCTGTGGGGTGCTAGATGGTATACCCATTCCTTGTGGCAGGGTTTGTTGAACCTTGATCTCCAGCTTCTTTTTAGGAATAGAACAGGATAGTGAGTTATTAAAGAATTGCCCTTTCTTACTTCTTGTTGTCGCCTTTTCTCTCCAGGGACAAGCTGTTTCCTGCATTTGGGTTTGGAGCTCAGGTTCCTCCCAGCTGGCAGGTAGGGCCTTCATGACTCTGGGTGTTGCTCTGTCCAAGTCTGCATTCCTTAACTGTAGTGTCCCCTTTCCTAGGTATCTCATGAGTTTGCTTTGAACTTCAACCCCAGCAACCCTTATTGTCAAGGTGAGGACACGTCTTCATTTACACTCCACTGAGACAAACAGATGTGTGAAGTGCTGCATTTCTTTAATAACTGGTAAAATATACACAACACCAAGACAGGCAGCAAATTAGATTTACTTTCACCTGGGTGCTGACATGACTGCACAGGTGTTGATGCAGACTTCTGTGCAGTCTGCACATGGACCAGTCAGGTGGTCTAGATTCAATTGGACTGTTAAGTCTCTGCTGACATTTTTGTTTCTGCAGCTTGGTTTCTCCTGGTATGTTGCAGGCAGCAGTGGATTCAGATCAGCATCTCTAATTATAATCTCTCCGGATTATCCTTGAACTCTTGTAGCATGCAGTGACACAGAATACTTCTTGAACAAGCATTTCTAACTCACTTTGTGGTTTTTTGCTGTGGTCTATGGCAAATAGAACTGGGGATCTGAGATTTGGTGTTAAAATGGAAGTGTTTCTTTAGTCACTTCAGCACTGTCATCCTCATTAGGGTCTGTCTTCCCTTTAAAGACTTTGATGCAGTAATTTTTAGAGGTACTACACTAAATCCTGCACCATGGTGAACAATGAAAGCAGCAGTGGCAAATCAAATTACGTAGAAGCAAGCCAGCAGTAGGCTAGTTTAGATGAATCTACAGAACAGGCACCATGTAAAATCAAAAACTTTCCTCAGTTAAGCTGAGAAAAGCTTATTGCATAGAAAGAACCATAGGCATTACTGTTTCGGTCACAGAAATGCTTGACTCCTGAAACAAGACCAGTGTTTAACAGTCACACAAGCAAAATTGAAAGCTGGTGTTCCAAAAGCTTCTGGCCTTGAATAATTAGACTATAAGCAATTAAATGAGACAAACTGGATTACAAGGTAAACGTAGTCATCAGTGTGCTTTGCTGAGCTGTTTTTCCCATGGCTTCCATGAGCTTAGCGATAGAGGCACAAAGAATGATGTGGAGGATGTAGAATGGGAGAACAATCTGCACATCCTTTCTCTGCAGATGCCTGCTGTTTTCAGCCCTGTGCTTTGTGTATTTGCATTTGCCCTGATGCCTATTTGTCAGTAAGAAGTTCACAGCTGCAGTAGAGTTGTTACCCTTATGCTGTACTATTTAGTAATGTTTGTAGAATAATTACTAGAGAAGTTGTGATGCTCTTGTCACGGTTTGGCTTACTTGTGTTGCAGGGATACAAGGAATAGTGGATGCTTACCGTCAGATCCTGCCTCAGATCCGACTCTACGGGCCAACCAATTTCTCCCCTATTATAAACCATGTGGCAAGATTTGCAGCACACTCAGTACAACAAGGAACTGCTTCAGTGAGTGGATGTCCCTTCCTGTGTATCTGTGTGGGGTTGATGTTTCTGTTTTCTCTGCTCATGAAGATAGTAACACTTGCATTAACTGGATTTTGGAATTGGAAATTCAGTTTTATTTTCACTGCGTGCCTCTCAGCTTTTCTTTCCATTTCAAGTCTGTGGGTAGCTGATGTAAAGCAGCAGTTGCTCATGTCAGAAGCAGGTACTAAACCGTAGTCTCTAAAAAAGGAAGGAAATTTTAAACACTTTGCCAAGCTAATGTGTTGAAATGTTTCTCTTCTTTCTGGAAAATCTCACTCTTCCTCTCTCGTTATCTCTAGAGTGCCTTAGTGTCATGGCATTTGTCAGTGCTGTGTTTTGAGACTTCTAATACTTAATGATATCAATTTTTGGTAACTAAAACGAAAGGGGGGGCTAAGTTACACTCGAGGCATATTAGATACTAAACTTTAGCCTGTTTGCGATACCAGTGAGTAAAGCAGCATCCGTCAGTGGACGGTGTGTGTAGCTTTGTTGATTTAGTAGTACTTTGCTCATCGCTAGTACTTTTTGCCAATTCACATAATTGTTCTTTATAAATTGAATTTAAGCCTCTTTTATTCTTTTCTACTTTTACAGAGGGGATGTGAAGTGTACCATGAAAAGTATTAAACATATGAAAAAATAGGAATAAATATAAGTTTCTTCTAATGTTCTGGTTTTGTCTTTTTCACAGAACCATCTGATTTTTCCCTTAAAGTAAGAAAGTGCTCCATTGGCTTTCAGTTACGTGAGCTTTGGTGTTGAGCTCCCTAATTGGATGCTTTCTAATATTTTTCAGCAATATTTTGTCTTGCTGATCATCACAGATGGAGAGATCACTGATTTGGATCAAACTAGGCAAGCAGTTGTTAATGCCTCCAAGCTGCCCATGTCCATCATTATTGTTGGAGTCGGCGAAGCTGATTTTAAAGCAATGGAATTCCTTGATGGAGACAATGGTGTCCTGAAGTCCCTGACAGGAGAGCCAGCTGCCCGAGACATTGTCCAGTTTGTGCCTTTCCGACAGTTCAAAAATGTAAGTTGTCTTTAACTCAGATGAGTCCTGGTGCAAGCATAAATGCAGTTACTACATCTAAAAAAGTTAATTTGGGTCTAGACAAGGCAGCAAACTGCGTGCTCAAAGTGCTGTCGAAGCTGCTTGTTCCTGGTGGGAGTCGGGATACCTACTGCTGTATTTGAAGCTGTTGCCTTGTGGCAGCTCTCTTGAAGATTTTCTTGGAGCTCTTGTTGTGTCATTGATGTTAATATACTATCTTTTGGCCATTGCAGAGTCAAAGGAATAAAGGAGGTGTTTTCTTTACTGGGATGCAAACAGTTATGCAAGGAACCGAGATCATATTGTCAGTCTCTGACGTTGCGTTCCATGAGACATTTCCCTGATGGTGTCTTCCCTGCTCTTGAAAGCTGGCCTGTCATTCCCTAGAGCAGCTACTTCCGCTGTTGACACCAGCATTCACACACATTGCACAGTAAATTTGGTTGAAGAGTGATTTGAATGAAAATATGAGAAAAGAAATTTGTAGTGGTAGAAGCAGTTGTCCACATAGGCTATGGTACAAAAAGGCTCTCTGAGCCTTGTCTCAGGGTAGGAGCAGTACAGAGGTAGGAAGAAGTCATTTCCATCAGTAGTGCTCACTGACTGGAAGTGCTCCTAAAACTGCAGCAAAGAACCCGTGGGACAAGGAAGTTGCTGCACTGTGAACACTCTAAGAGTTTGTCACTGCGTTCCTCTCTCTACAGTATTGCTGATTTTTTTTTTCTCTCTCTCTTGCAGGCTCCCCAGGAAGCACTTTCCCAGGTGGTTCTGGCTGAGGTGCCTAAGCAGCTGGTGTCATACTACAAATGGCAGGGATGGCCACCTGTGAAATTGCGGGAAGCAAAAGTGTAGATTGTAGCCTGAGCTTGGCCACCTGTATCACCAGGGGGAAAAGAGTTGCACTCTTGCACACTGTAGGTGCTTGGTGTCCTGAGATTGTACCAGTGACACTAATTCTCTCACCTGGTTGCGCTTTATCTCTTTAATGTTCTAATCAGAAGAAATGTAAATACAGAAAAACCCCACAACTGGTGGCAGTTTTTGTCACAGAGAAGTAGACCTTGTTAGTTTTCTACATTGCAGCAGTGACATGGCCCATCTGCTGCTTGGCATCAGAGTGGGCATGTGCATGAGTTCGTCCAGCACTGCTTGAGCACTGAGTTTGGCCGGAGAAGTACTGCAGTCATCTATGCTCGAACGATGCTCATGTGTTCCTTAATAGGTTTGTATTCCTTCTATCAAGGTGCCTTGGGAGTGCAGACCCTTTTGTCCTGACGGGTACCTAAGGCTTTTGATGGCATGCCTCAGGTAGTACCTTCTGTGTCTTCATACAGTGCCAGTGTATTTTTATATGTAGGAATTTATTTTTACATTTCAGTAACTGTACTACACAATCTTATTATTTTTACTCACATTTTTATACTAGGAAAAACTGCTTCTGTAATGGCTCGCTCTTGAAGCCATCGTTGCAATATAAGAATACCGCACTTGGTTAGTAGCAGGAGGATTACTTAAATGGAGACAGTATTCTGAAAGGGACTTAAAAATCCAGCAACTGGGACCATTCAAATAAAGATGCTTTGAGTGATATGATTGTATCACAGAAGTTATGAAATGAAAAAGTAACTGTGGAACTTCACAGAGATGGTCCTTGCCCTAGGAAATGTGGTGTGTATTATGTGATCTGGGGGCAGTAGAACAAGCATAGAATAACAAAGCACAATTGTTTTGAGAGATGGGGGTTGATGGCTCATTTCAAAATAGGTAAGTAAACTTGATCTTGTCATGGTATTGCAAGTTGTCATTACTTTCACAAATAAATAATCTCTGATTTACCTAAGGACTCATACTTTTTTCTGGGTTTCTCCTTTTGTTTTCCAGCAATACTGGTATTTGGGTTTATGGGAGCAACGAGGCTGGGAAGGGACTGGAGGGAAAGGCTGATGAGAGACTGAGGGAGCTGGGAGTGTTTATCGTGGAGGAGACTCGGGGACGACCTCCCTCTCCACAGCTACCTGAAGAGAAGTTGTAGTCGGGTGGGGGGAGGTCAGGTTCTTCTGCCAGGAAACAAATGCCAGGATGAGAGGGCAGGGCCAGAAGCTGCCAGGGGAAGGTTAGGTTGGATGTTAGGAAGCCCTTCCTCAAGGTGCTCAAAGCCTGGACTGGACTGGCCAGGGCAGTGGTGGAGTCCCTGTGTCTGGAGGTGTTTGAAGGACAGCCTGGCTGTTGTCCTTAGTGCCCTGGTCTGGCCAATGTTAGGTCATAGGCTGGGCTGGGGGAGCTCAGAGGGCTTTCCCAGCCTCAGTCATTCTGTGATACAGTAAAACTTGTATGGTGAATGTGAGAGGACATCAGAACTGGCTGCCCTTTCTCTGGAGACATTGAAAACCTGCCTGCATGTGTCCTGTATGACTTCATCTGAGTGATCCTGCTCTGGCAAGGGGATTAGTCTCGGGTGATCTTTTGAGCTTACTGCCAACCCTTACATTCTGTGATTCTATGATTAGTTACCTGTTAATTTTCTAAGATTTAAGAGTGTATATTCTGCAGTAAATTAGCTGTTCATTGTGAAATTATGAAGTGACTTGTCTTTTCTACCAGGTAAACTGTGGAGTGGTGAGAATACATTGCAAGACTGCCCTGGTGATTCGGGCTGTGAAACAGTAAGGTTACAAACCTGTGAGAAAGCAGAACCTTTTTAATATTTAATAAGCCCGTTCTTTAAAGGTTATCTACCACAGCAGTGCTGAAGGCTCACCAACCCCTTGTTCAGACCAAGGAACGCCTGTGACAGTGTGCGGTGCTTGGCCGCTGTGAATAGTTCCTTCAGTAAGACATCAGAAGCACATTGCCGAACCTGTAACGGGAGATCCATTTCACCTCTCCTTTGTAAATCTCTGCCAGTTCCCACTCAACAGGAAGGAAAGAGAGCGAATCCTCTGCCTCTGTTTACCTGGAGGTAAGTTGCTGAAGTGTGAATGAGCAAAGGGACACAAGTCCTGTGGTTGTCACTTGAGAACCAGAGCCGCACAGGTGTGTGCCCTGGTGACAAACCATGGGAGGGTCAAGCTTGGAAGCTTCTGAGCAGGGATGGCAGAGTTTTGCCAATTTTCTCTCACCGTTCTGCTTTCCATAAGGCTCATGGTTTTAGAAATAGTGAAGACAGCTTCTGGGTGTCTCTTCGGTGAGAGGCTGTTATGTCTCCTCCCTCTTGCTGCTCTTGGAGTAGCTGGAACGCAGGTTTACAGCACAGATGTTCCTTGAAGTAGACAAGTGTTCAGGCTGAGCTCAGATTTTCTTCTTTGGAAGAATGTGCTGTGCTCACTTAATGCCAGTTCATGTTCTCCATCATCCCAGATCACTCTTACCTCTGTAGTAAGCATGGGGAACACCTCTAAAGTGTCTTTGTGCTACCCAAAGGTATTTCAGCCTCCGGGCTTCCACATAATGATTTAGGGTGGAAAGGGACCATCTAAGGGCTTGATGCAAATCTAAAAGCTATTCCAAGTAGGAGATCATTGAGGAGGGTACCTGTTGCTTCTAGGGCACTTGGCATAAGTACTGGTGGTATTTTATGCCAGACTACGCCATGCCACCCAACAATGCTCCCTCCTATATGGGAGATAACGATCTGTGTCCCTTTCCTTGCCCAGACAACTTGTTGGGCTGAGAGCCCTATCTGGGGGTCTAAAATGTTTGGTTTACAGAATCAGAGTGTTAGGGATTGGAAGAGACCTTAAAATATCATCCAGTCCAATCCCCCTGCCACAGCAGGATCGCCTAGATCCAGTTGCACAGGAACATGTCCAGATTGCTCAACATTCATGACATCACCCCTCAGGCTCCTTTTTCCAGGTTCAAGAGACCCAGCTCCCTCAGCTTTTCACCAGGAAGATGCTCCACCCCCTTAAGCATCTTTGTGGCTTTGCACCGGACTCTCTCAAGCAGTCCTTCTGGAACTGAGGGACCCAGAACTGAACACAGTATTCCAGGCGCAGTCTTACCAGGGCATGGTAGAGGGGAAGGAGAACTTCTCTTTAGACCATCCCCCTTCTAATCCCCTCCAGGCTGCCATTGGCCTTCTTAGCCATAAGAGCACATCGCTGCCTCATGGTCATCCTGCTGGCCACCAGGACCCCCAGGTCCCTCTCTCCTATGTGGCTCTCCAACAGGTCAGTCCCCAACCTATACTGGTCCCTGGGGTTCCTGTTGCCCAGATGGCAGCCTCTACACTGCCCTTGTCAAATTTGATTAAATTCCTCCCTGCCCAACTCTCCAGCCTGTCTGTCTAGGTCCCGTTTAATGACAGCCCAGGCCTCTGGGTGGTCGGCCACTCCTCCCAGCTTTGTGTCATCAGCAAACTTGCTGACAGTGCACTCTATTCCTTCATCCAGGTTGTTGATGAATGTATTGAATAGTACTGGTCCCAGTACCGATCCCTGGGGGCCTCAACTAGATACAGGCCTCCAGTGAGACTGGCCCATTGAGCACTACTCTCTGGCTTCTATCCTATGGTAAGTTCGCAGTCTACCTCACTACCTGATTTTCCAGACCACACTTCCTCAGTTTGACTGCAAGGATGCTGTGGGGGATTGTGTCAAATGCTTTACTGAAGTCAAGACAGACCATAGTGCCATAAACTGACAGGCTTGTCTATTTGGCCTCACAGAAGTGGTGCTGACTGCCATCAGTCTGCTGTGCTTTGCTGTTGCACTGCGCAGTGGCATCCTCTCCACTGCAGCTCATTTCCACTGCCACCGGCACTGCTTCCCT
The DNA here is from genome assembly GCA_013397515.1 of Upupa epops. Taxonomy (NCBI): domain Eukaryota; kingdom Metazoa; phylum Chordata; class Aves; order Bucerotiformes; family Upupidae; genus Upupa; species Upupa epops. The sequence continues at coordinate 475,080 of VZRI01011492.1, forward strand.
GGTGCTCCAGGAAGCTCTTGTGTAAGACAAATTAAGGGAATAACTGCAGGGCTTGCTTTGAAGCAGCCTGACATTGCTCAGGCATGATTCACTCCCAGTGTTTGTGGAGCGGGATTAATCACACTGGCCTGCTGCCAGATGGTCTGTATAGCATGTTTGGTGCTGGGTTCTGAGTTCTCCTCCTCAGGCCAGACAGACCCCTTGGAAGATGTGCTTTCCAAATCCCAATGAGCTCACATTGGTACAATTGTTTTGAACTGGACTGAATCTGTGCAGCAGAACAGCTCCAGCATCCCTCTGTTTCCAGTTCTTATGCCAGCGAGATGTACTCGATCAGTTCAAGACAGTCCCAGTATGGTATGTTCCAGGCCTGCTACCGGCACCAAGCAGAGCTGGCGCAGCTCTTGCCTCACCCATCTGTGGCTTTCAGTGCTTGCCTATCCTGCAGAGAGCTGCCTCCTGGGCTGCACCCTCTCGTCCACAAAAAGTGGTCTGTGGTCTGGTGCCCCACCTGCACCACTGACCTCCTACGGCCTCCTGTGTGCTGATGGGAGGCTAGCAGGCATTGAGCAGGAGCTGCTCAGCACACGCAGGACTGAAAGCAGTTTCCTTGTTTCGGGGAGCCCAGTGTGGCTGCAAGCCAGCCCAGATGGCTTCCCTTCCCCACCCTGCTTCTGTTTGCTTTGGAGGGGTTTAACCACAGAAGGCCATGATTTGGTGCTGGTGAAACTGCTGTGGTAGCCAAGGGCGGATCCGGGCTCTTACCGCGGTGCTCAGGCCAGAGCCCTCCAGCCCCAGCTCAGGAAGCTGCCCTGCCCCAGGGTACTAGGCCTGAGCTGAAGCATGGCCGTTTGGAGGGTCACAGAATCATCACGGCCGCAAAGGGCCTCCAGGATCATCAAGTCCAGCCCTCATCCCCTAGACCGTGGCCTCAAGTGCTCTAATCTTCCCTGTTACCGAGGTCGGGCTGACAGGCCTCTAGTTCCCCAGATCCTCCCTTCTTGTGGGTGGGTGTCACGTTGGCAAATTTCCAGTGTTCTGGGCCCTCCCCCCGTTAACCAGGGCTGCTGATAAATGATGGAGAGAGGCTTGGCGAGTTCCTCTCGCTAACTCCCTCGGCCCCGTAAGTTTGTGGTGTCCGGTTGGCTTAGATGCTCCCTCTCCTTCTTCTCCCAGGCCAGAGCTCGTGCTGAGTGAGGCAACGGTGCCATCGGGGTCCAGCTATGCAGCGTGGACCTGTGGAAGCGGCTTTTCTCCTCCGGGGCTGCCCTCCGCCCAGAGCAACACTGGTGCCCCAGGCCGGAGGGCGACAGAGCAGTGCGGGCTGTCCCCGCCGCTCCACCGTGCCCGCAGAGAGCCTGGGCGGGGCGCAGGCGGCCGAACCGGCTGGACGAGCAGCGGCTGAGTCACGCCGGGCACTGCGGGGCCGAAGAGGACGGCACTACCTGTCACCGGCTCCATGGCGCTCAGCGTCGGCGTTCGGCGGCTCTCCCGGCTGCCGGGACGCGGCGAGCGGCAGGTGCAGCTCAGCTTCCGAGGTAAGCTCTGTGCCCCGTCGGGAGGGATGCGGTCTGCCTGTTCCGGGCAGCGCCACCACCTCACGCCTCCCCTCTCCTTCCCAAGGCTTTACCCAGAAGACGAGGAAGGTCCGCTGCGGTGCCGAGGCTGTATTCGGAGAGGTGAGGGCAGACGGGCGAGGCGTGCGGAACCCGGGGACCCCCCACAGGTGTCGCCCTCCGGGCAGGGATGGAGCGTGGCAGCGTCTCGGTCCATGCCCGGGGGGACCGAGGGTCAGCGCCTCCCGGCTCTCATCTTCTCCTCCCGGTGAACTTCCCTGAAGCCTGAACTGGGCTGGCTAATGGTTCCCACCGCCCCTCTCCCGTCCCGCCCGGGTGCTTCTGTTGCCGCCCCTGGAAAGGGCGAGGATAGGGGCACAGAGGGACTACCCCTCCTGCCAGCCGCAAGGCCGTTTTGGGTGTCGGATGAATCGTAGCCTTGGGGCACAGTTTTGCGATAGTCATCTCGTTCTGGGTCATCTCTTTGCCCCAGAAACTGCTGTATCCTCCCATTGCCCATCTCGCCCCATAACCTGTCAGCTCGTGGACCTTTGCAGGCACAGGGATCCTCCTCTTCCCAGGGAGGTGATGCTCTAGATTTAGCAGCTGACCTGTGGCCTTGTGTTGCTGGAGAGGCTCTTCCTCCCTTCCCTATCCTTCTGCTCCCGGGCTGCAGGGTCTGCCCTGGCCAGGACGAAAGGAACTCCCCGCTACGCAGGAAATGGCGTTGGTAGATGTCGCTGCTTAGAATGGAGAGGAGTCCTGTGAAAGTTCTCTCTATTAAAATAAAGGGAGAGGCCATAGGGTCTCTCAGATTGCTGGAGGGCAAAGCCTCACTTTATCCTGCTTTACCTAACCATATATTCTCTCCTTTTCCCCACTGACTGACGTACTCGGTGTGCAGAGACTTCCTGATCCCCCTTAGCCCCTTTCACATCACATGTATCATTAACTGATTTTGTGCCACCCAGAGTGGAGAAGTTAAAATTTATAGCCCTTCAAAAGTTTACTTAAGCGGTTAATATTTTTCAGTTTCAGTCTGTCTATTGATGGTCCTGTAATTGTAGCTATGTAGTGAGATTTACAAAGCCTAATCCTGACTTTGTGCTTTGTTTGAAGGATCCCTTACCTCTTCTAAGCCAGGTGGCCAAAACTTACAGTGCCTATTCTGATATATTACTTTATGGAACCGTGTCCTGATCTGTAAGGACACCCTTATTACCACCACCACAGCTGCTTTTTGTCATGCCTATTCATAAAATTCATTCAGTCCCCTGGCAGGGAAGAATGACCAGCCACCAAACATGGGAAAGCATAGCTTGGAATGAATTATCATCTCTTCCTGCTCTGCTTGTAGCTCTTTCGCTGGCCTCACTATGGGAAGCTCGTCATGGGAGAAATGCTGTCCATTAAGGTTTACAATTGCAGCAAAGTTTTCAGTAACAGGTAAATCCTTTGGTTGTTGGGGTGACCAGCAGAGGTGGGCAGAGACACTCTGGGTTTAAAATTTTCTGGTAGGAGTAGAAAATATTTATTGGAAATCTAGTGGAAGGAAGATGATGTGGATGCAAGTTACAGCAGAGTGATTGAGCTGGTTGCTGTATGTGTATTAAGAATTTATACAGCTGGGAATGCTGTATATGTTAAATAAAGGGAATTAATTAGTTTTGCCAGTAGTAACAGAGGCTACCTAAGGATCCAGATCAGAGCCTCAGGTGGGGCAAACATAAAACAGGGCCCTAAAAAATAGAGCTGCAAAGGCAGAACTTGTAGCAGACAGGGGACTCACCCTGTGAGTTCACATGGTGACCATGACCATGCCCAACCCAGATTCAGCCTGTCTATCCATGGGGAAAAGCCCCAAGCCCAAGGTAGTACGGTTTAACTTTATTAAAATAAAACAATTTGTATTTAAAGGGTTATCCAGATTTTAAAATGCCTCTGGGTGGCCCAGACACAATACTGTGAACTAAGTGGCTTTTCTAGCAGTTGTAAAACTCTTAAGGGAAGGCCAAGAGTAGAAGTGACAGTACAGTATTACTGCAGCCTCTGTTTTTATTCCAGGCTTCTTGGTACCCTTGTCCTTAGCCTTCAGCACCTCATGACATCTGGAAGGCTGATCCTTCGGGAAGCCCTTGTTGACAGGAGCAACAGAGTCACTGATGTAAGTCCGCCGCTGGTGGCTTAGCCATCAGAAATCGGAAAGGCTTTGTGGGTATCGCTGTGTAATGCTTTTCCAAGTGAATTTCAGTTGAAGGAGATTGAGTGATTGATTTGAACTCAGAAGTACTGCTGTGTTTGTGCCATCTCTGTACTGCTGCAGTACAGAGAGCTTGTAGCCTTTTCACACTTGTCAGGTAAATCTAGGAGCATTTTTCTGGATAAACGTGCAGGGTGGGCCTGAACGAGCAGAGGAAAGCTTAGTAAAACCTCCTCATATTTGGACAATGGATGTAGGATGTGGTATTTCATCTGCGTCCTGCATCAGAAAGTACATGGGTGTGGGCTACTGCAGAGGGGAGCTGATGTGGTGAAGCTGAAAGTAGCAGGGTGCCCTGGAACCCTCGGTAAGCTTTTGCTGCTAAATGGATGATTTAACAATGGTCTAGACAGTGTGAGCAGATGTGGTGCTTCTCTGCCCCTGTACTTTGTGTGTGCTCCCCTCCTACCCTGGTGCAGAGCTCACTGGCCTCATGGAACGGGATCAGTTGAAAACTGAGTATTAACAGGATGATTTTTAGCCTGATGCAGCTCACTGTATGAATGTCCATGGCAGCAAAGGGACAGGTGATAGACTGACCCTTCAGCAGCACTCTGTGCTGGCAATATTTTGAGGCCACTGAGCTACGATTAAATATCTCAATACCACTACTATAAGGCCAGAGTGGCTCTGCTATAAAATCTTTTGCCCTTGGTTACCTCTCCTCTTGTGATAACGGATGCACTCCTGCTAATGAGCCGTGTCATTCGAAAACCAACTGCGTTCCATTTTGCCAGGTGTCTGGTCATGTAGTCCTGGACACAAAAGGGCCACGAGAGACAGAAATAGGACAGTTCACGCTGGACACCCATCAAGAGCAATCTAAAACCTATCCCTCAGCTGGGAAGAGAACTGTCCCCAACAAGGGAGATATGCTGTTGCTCCTTTAGTAACGTGGGAACAAAGTCCTTTCTGCTATTCCAAGTCCTGTTCTTCTCTCAGACTTGACTTACTCACACCCAGAGCCTCGTCTACTCAGTTATACCTCATGCTTCTGCATCTGTCTTGCCTTTGCTGCTGTATTTTCCTGCCACTGTACTACTTTCTTGGTGTGTGTTTCTCCTCCCAGAAAAAAACAGTGTTTTCCGGGAACTGAGCTCTGGACCTAGCTAGTACATCCTTTTCAGGCTGCTGAGAAATGGCTGCTTCCCTGCTGTAATTTTGACCTCTGCTGGGAAATTACTGTGCGTTTGTGTTGGCTTGAGATCATGCCAGTCACCTGCAGACCAAGTGGTTTCAAACCTGTGCTAGCTATGCTGGTACCAAATGTGGCCCATACTTCTTTGGCCATCATTCTTAATCAAGAATAAACACCAAAGCCGTGTCTCGTGACACAGAGTCTGGATGTGCTTATGGCCTTTTTGGTGTTTCAAACCAAGCTGTAATGCCTGGGGCTGCTCTGCTGGCTGCCTTGCGCCTCTCAGAGAGAGAGCTCCGAACCCCTGCACATTAGTTTGCTCTGCTGCAGGGTTCTCCATGCTTTCCTCACTAAGAATTCCCTGAGACAGCTCTCATGACCTCTACATGGTATCTTTCAGATTTAGGAACTTGAGACAGATTGTATTCAGTGAATCCTGGAGTCTGGGAAGCCATAGGATTTTGTTTGAGGCAGACAAGGAGAGTCTGGTCTGAACATGTTTCTTGTGACGTTGTGACCCCCTTCCTTTCCTACCTTTCCACTAGCATCTCACTTATTTTTACCTTCCGTGCTTCCTTTCCCTTTCCTGTGACATTGATACTGTTGTTTTGTAGCTGCCAAGCTCTTGGGCAGTTTCATTTTCTCTTTCCAGATCTACATTGAGTTAGATTTGCGCTACCAGCCTCCGGATGGCTCAGCTGGAACCTGGGTTGAAGAGGATTTTGTCTATCAGATGAAAGACAGGTATTGAATTTTCCAGGCAGTTGTACCGTTGCCTTTGCCAGTGTCAGTCGATGTGTTCAGTCCAGCCTCATTTACTCGCCACCTCTGGAGAAGCTCTACAACAGCAGCAAGTGAGCAGAGGTCTTAAAAAGATAATGCCATGTCTTCACAAAAACGCCCATGATTACAACCACCCACTCACCCTGGGAAGTCCTTTCGTACTCAGAAACACTTATACAGCCTTCCTGGCTGGTGGAAGAAAGACTTTGTGATTGTAAAGTTGCAGAGAGCGTGGCTTTGGACTGTGGCAACCCCAGGCAACCTGCACGCATGTGGTGCTCAAAGCCAAAGGAGGTGCGCGTGTCTGGGCAGGCAGGATGACAGGCAGCTGTAAGGTCTTGGGAGTATCACTTCTGGAGTGCTGGAGGGAAGGCAGTAGGCACATAAGGGTGGACAAGAGAAAAACACTGCTTAGGAGGGTGGTTGTGTCCCTGTCAAGAGCCAAGCAGGTACACAGGAGTGTAGCCGTGGCACTACTGCATAAATGCGTGAACTGTGAACAGCAACGACAGCCTTGTGTTTTCAGCAAAGCATCCATTTTTCTTACAGTTCAGAGTTAATAATCTGCAATCCTGGATTTGAGGAGCTGGAGTAAGTAGCCCTACTTGAGAGTTATCAGCTCACTCTCCAGGCTGGAGGGAAGTGCGCGACTTGCTCGTTACTGGCAATATAGCATGTGATGTGGTGGTGGGTTTGCAGGACAGCTGAGGGGTCCAGAGCGAGTGAACTGGACAGGAAGGTTGCCATGCTGGGCAGGAAGCTGGTGAAAGGCCTGGAGACTGAGGAGGAAGATGAAGATGAGGAAGAAGATTTCAATGATGTGTCTGAGATGGAAGTCTCAGGCATTGTCTTCAGCCCTGTGAGGAGGTATCCATACCATGTGCTTCTTTCTCACTTGTACTTGGGCCCCAGGGTAGAAAGTGCCAGCTCATGGGGGAATCGTGCATCTGTTGGCATTCTGCTTCTGCAAAATGTCAGTAACTTTCAGTCTGCAATGGCCCCTGAAAAGGCCTGTCGGAGATTTGCTTGGGCAAGGGAGCATTATTTCCCAGGGGTGCCCTTGCTCCCCTTGGCGAAGACTTGTTCACGTCCGCGTAGATAAAGAGACCTGCTTATGTATGTTGTTCTCTGTGCAGCCGCTCCAGACTTTGCCCTGCCCAGGACCTCTTTGCCACCCCAACCCCACGGAGCTTCCAGGTACCGTAGTATTGGGTGCACACCCTGCAACTGTCTCTGGCCCTGCAATTGTTTCCCTTGCTGCCTTGCTGTGGATCTGGGCTTCTCCAGTTGCCGCATTCCTCAGTGAGGCCTCTAGAATGAACCTTCTTGGTTTGTGTGGCTTGAATCAGCCTGACAGACACATGTGCCACTGCTTGAGCAAGGCTTCGGAGATCACTCAGGCAGAGCTGATGCTTGTGAGTTTTCCCAGGGCCTTCTCTGTGATATGGCTGGGGGTAGAGGGCTGCTGCAAGGGTTTTCTTGGAGATGCCAGGAGTCTGGTATGAAGCTGTGTGGCTCTGGTTGATGCTCTGACATCAAGTTTATTTGAAACCACTGTGAAGTTTGGAAATGTAGTTCAGTCACATCTTCTGTCCTGTAGATCTCAGGGCAGGTCTCCCAATCTGGCTATGGGTTTAAACCCTTCCCTGATTCTAAGTAAACATGAACTCTCCTGTGGGTTTCCTGCATTTCAAGGCTTAATCCTGTCAACCAGTCAGGAACATTTTGTGGGGCTGGAACTTCTTAACAGTGTTTTCTTGAAGTTACTCTTCTTCACTTAAACAACTGCCTAGTTGCTTGTACTGAGAGCAGATGTGAGAATGATGTGTTCGATACTCTAAACTCCTAACCTGGTGCAGCAAATGAGAGACCATCAGTCCAGTTTTTCCAATGGTGTCCATCTTGATAAGGTTGAAAGACAAGTATTGACAGAAGATAAAAAGAGCATCTTTTCCAAGATACTCTTTGGATTCCACAATGTGGGAGCAATGGGTTTACATCCCCTTTGGATTGGAAACTGAGTGGAGACAGTGCCATTGGGGCGGCCACTTGTGTTAAAGACGCTGGGATTTAACAATGTCCTTGCTTGTCTTAAAGAAACAGATATCTCGAGTATTGTTTTGCTTTCTCCTGGCCATACAAGATTTCAGCAGCCAATTTCTCACCTCCCCTGAGTGTCCACCCCTGTGGCAAGAGGGCCTGGGATACGGTGTTGCTGAAACATGCTCGAGATGGAGCTGAACGCAAAGAGCGCAGATCCAAAGGTGTTCTCCCGCATTTTCTCAGGTTGGGATCAATATCATTGAAGCACAGAAGCTGGTGGGGGTGAACATTAATCCCTTTGTGGTAGTCAAGGTTGGAGAGGACAAGAGGAATACAGCAACACAGAAGTCAACAAACTGTCCTTTCTACAATGAAGTAGGTGATAGAGACAGAGGCTCTGTCCTTCCTTGCAGGGGGTGCTCGGGATGCAGCTGCCCTCAGGCAGGCAGAGGTGCTTGTGGGGCCATATTTGAAGCCTGGGGCTTAGCTGTCATGATCTTCTCTTTCAGTATTTCTTGTTTGAATTCCATGAGCCAAGGGATGTTTTATTCCATAGACTCATAGAGATCTCAGTAAGTATGTACTCTATCCTTCATCAATAACTAGTACAGCCCAACGCTTCTTCATATAGATGCTAGGAGTACCTTGCACAGCAAGGGTACCAGAACCAGCCAGATTTCCTGCCAGAGTCATCTGCCCCACACAGTGACCAAAAGGCCGCCTTTGTGACCTGGCCCTGCTCTGAGAGTGCTGGGCAGCGCAGCCTTCCCACCTCTTCCCTGACAGGTGTTCTCTGCATCCAGGGACTGAAATGGGGCCTTTAGGGCAGTTGCTTGCCTGTTATCTACCTGCCCCACTGTTACCGGGGTGATTCCTTGCTGCCCCCTGCCATAGACCCCTGTCCTGCAGGCAGTGGGGGTGAATGACTGGTGTACAGGGGAGCTCAGCAGTGATCGGTGCTTGTGGAAAAGCTCAGGGTGGCAGAGAGCAGTCTTCAGAACTCCCCTTGCGCACAGCTCAGGGGCTTCCCCAAGACATGGGGCTTTTCAGAAGACAGCTAAGCCAAGCCAGCGCTGCCTTTGCTGGCTTTCCAGCACTTTCCCTGCAAAAGTCTGCATGTGTCTTCTGCTGGTGTGAATTCGGCAAGCACCAAAGAGAGACCACCTTCATCTATTGTAGGGGTTTGGATAATCTGGGGCTGGCCGAAGAAACTGAATTGGTTGCACCTGAATTTGCTTAGCCCAGGTTTGACTGAGGTCTGTAGCCTGGTGAGCTCTGTGGGAATGATCTGGCATAAAGTGGTTTGTCCCAGGGCTGACTCGGATGGGTCAATGTGCACGAGGAGCTCACCACTGCTGCCTGAGCTGTGTGTCGAAACAGACAGTCCTGTCCTTGCCATCAATGTGTGGACATGTCACCTGGCTGCCCACATCTCTTGGTGCTCAGGGGAATTTGTTTTCAGGTTTTTCACTCAAAGAAGATACCATTCCTGGGAACGTGCATAGGAATGTTCAAGATGGACATTGCGACAGTGTACAGCCAGCCAGGTACGGCTGACTGGGTGTGCGCACTACCTGACCCTGACTTTGTCTGTAAATGATGTTTCCTTCCTGCTCTGCTCCGTCTGGTGAGGGCTGGTGACACCTCCTGCACCTTCAGAGTCAGGATCGATGCAATCTTTGTGTAGACAGAGTAGGGATGTGAACTGGTAACCTGGGCTCTTCACAGGGAACTTTTTCCCCTCCCTCTCAGATCACAGGTTCTTCCAGAAGTGGGCTGTTATCAGTGACCCCATGGATACCCAGGCAGGTGTGAAAGGCTTTGTGAAGTGCAACATCTCTGTCACTGCACGTGGGGATGCTGTGGGCTCCCTTCCCACAGCATCCTCCAGCAGCCGAGATGAGGATATTGAAAGGTAGGTGCAGCGCTATCTTGCATGACCCTGGGGAAAACAGTTAGGTCTCTCTTCACATCACTTTTTTTTGCCTGATTTTACTCTCTTGCAATGGGGAAAGACCCAGGGAGAGATACTTGTGATGGGACAGAGTCCAGAACTCTTGCTGGCCAGGACATTTCCCAGCATCGAGTTTCCTGGGCTCCAGGGGACAGAACATGAATTTGTCTTTCAGGAATCTGCTGCTGCCTAAGAGAGTCCCTGCAGAGAGACCGTGGTCCAGGTTCTGCATCAAATTGTATCGTGCTGAGGGCCTGCCCAGCATGAGTGCAGGCATCATGGGTGGCTTCGCCAAAATCATAGGGGAGAAAAAAGTCTTTATTGACCCATATGTGCAGGTCTCGTTCTGTGGGCAGCAGGTGAGTCTCCTGGGTGGGGGGGGTGGTGGTCTGCATGGGGCCAGGCCAATTCAACCTTGGATGGGTGGCACATGTGCTGTGCTGATGCTGCCAGAAGCCTCCATGTGATGCAGCAGTCACACCAGAGACTGTCTGGGGGAGCCCAAGACTTGCTGTCTTTCATACAGTGGCCTGAACCCTGTGGCCATGGATGGATGGTGTCTGGATGATAAGGCTTTTATGGGACTTTTGTGTCTGCAAACTGCTGCATGGGGAGAGCCCCAAACCTGAGCACAGGCACTAGCTGAGCTACTGGTTGTGTGGGCAGATTTCATAACCCTAATCATAGGGAGACAATGAAATAAATCCTGGAGTAGAAGTCCTCTGTGGCAAGGTCTGGCCACTGGCTGGCACTCTGTGGCTTTCACACCTTTTCTCTCCCAGGGGGAAACATCTGTGGAGACCAATACTACCGAGCCTGAATGGAATGAGCAGATTAGTTTCATTGAAATGTTCCCACCGTTGTCCAGGAAGATCAAAGTCCAGGTTCTGGATGATGCCAGTGTTGGTGATGTGGCCATTGCTACACACTACATTGACCTGCAGCAGATCTCGGACCCTGGCAGGAATGGTGAGGCCTGGCATGGCTTGTCTCTGGGGCAGGGCATCCTGGGCATCCCTATGCCATGCACTCTCTGCTTGGCCATGGTGGTCTCCCAAAGGTGGGAAGCATGCCTATATGCCTGTGCTCTGATCTGTCATGTTGTGAAAGGTCTTTCTACAGCAGCACCGTGTGGTGTAATTAGACCCTGTCCATGTTGCCACAGGTTTTAACCCCACATTTGGGCCAGCCTGGGTGAACTTGTATGGCTCCCCCCAGAACTCCACTCTGCGGGACATCTATAGGGACCTCAATGAGGGCATGGGTGAGGGGATCTTCTACCGCGGGCGCATCCTCATGGCCATCACAGTGGATATCTTCAGCAGCCCAAACACAGCCGAGAGGAAGCTTGGGGACAAGGCGAAAGGTACCCTAAGCAAACTGAAGCTGAAGAAGAAAAGTAAGAAATCCAAGGAGAAAGCCAAAGAACTGAGCCAACTGCAGGGAGAGGAGGAAACTAGGGGCTCCCAGGAGGCTGAGCAGCCTGGGGAGGTCACTGTGGAGGTAGAAGAGCTTCATCCACTCCCGGAGGTAAGTCCAGCCATGCTAGTCTAGTGTGTCTGACCCACACTGGCCTGCAGCAGGCACAAACTTCATGAGGAAGAGGCAATGGAATCACTTGCTGGTGTGATGATGCTGGAGCAGATCTAGCCTGCCCGTTGCTGGGCCATCTAGGAATCACTGACTCTGTGAGGGGCCAAGGCCACAGCCCCAAAACTGCCACCTACATTAAGGCTCAAGCATCCCCACGTGCTCTCTGTTGCTGTGACAGGAGAGCTCTCTCATGGGTGTTATTTCCAGAGAGCGGCTGTCTTTCAGCATATGCTTTTTGTGCCACGGAGCCAGTGAGCTGTTCACGGGCTCTCTACCTGGCCTTGTAAACGCAGGCAAAATGCAGCCATGTTTGTACAGTAGCCATCCCTCAGCCTACAAACTTGCTGTGGTTTCATGTAAGCGTCAGCCAAAGCCATGGCTCTGCATCAGTCCCCTGGGGGTTCATCCTGTGTCTGGCAGTCCAGCGTTGGTGACCTAAGCAGCATCCCACTGATGTCCCTTGGAAGGGTTGGCAGGCACTGGCTTTGCCTGGGTACCCTCCAAATCTCTGCTGAGGCAGTGTTTAGACCAAAAAGGTTCTAGGGCTGATTCCTGTTTCCTTGCTCAGAACACTCTGGGGAGAAAGGAGGAATTTCTTCTCTTTGCTGTCTTCTTTGAAGCCACAATGATGGAATCCTCTCTCAGCTCCAAGTCTGTCAGCTTTGAAGTCTCAATAGGTGGGTATTTCCCAGAGCTTCCTATCTAGAAAATATGGAAACAGTGTAAGTTGCTTTCTAAGAGTCCAAATCAGCACTGCAGTCCCGAGTTCCAGCTCTTGCACAGCTCATGCCTCTGAGTCGGGAAGGATGAGGTGTGAGGCCAGAGTGTGTGCACAATGCCTTAATTAACTTAAAAATCTGTGTGCTCTCTTATGGGGTTGGGGATTTGCGTTGCTTGTGTGAACTGCCTGTTTGTGGAGAGTGGTTGAAGTTTTCCTGGGAGGTGGGATTGAGAAGAAGTAGAAGGGGATCAGGAGAGGTGCCTAGGGACTGGAGGTTAGCAAATACCACTCCAATCTTAAAGAAGGGTAAGAAGGAGGACCCAGGTAACTATAGACCGCTCAGCCTCACTTCCATCCCAGTAAAGGTGATGGAACAGTTTGTCCTGGATGCTGTCTCTAGGCACATCAGGGACAAGAGGGTCATTAGGGACAGTCAGTATGGCTTCACCAAGGGGAAGTCAGGCTTGACCAACCTGATAGCCTTTTATGAGGGCATAACTGGGTGGATAGATGATGGCAGAGCAGTGGATGTGGTCTGTCTTGACTTCAGTAGGGCATTTGACACAGTCTCACACGGCATCCTCACGGCCAAGCTGAGGCAGTGGGGGCTGGATGATTGGGTAGTGAGGTGGATTGTGAACTGGTTGCAGGATAGAAGCCAGAGAGTAGTGGTCAATGGGACAGAGTCTAGTTGGAGGCCTGGATCTAGTTGGGTTCCCCAAGATCAGTACTGGGACCAGTCCTCTTCAGTCTAGTCATGAATGACTGGGATGAGGGATCAGGTTGTCCTGTCAGCAGGTTTGCTGATGACACAGAGCTGGGTGGTGTTGCCGACCCCCCAGCAGACTGGGCTGCTGTTCTGCCCCTCTACTCTGCACTGGTGAGACCGCATCTGGAGTGTTGTGTCCAGTTCTGGGCCTCTCAGTTCAGGAGGGACACAGAGCTGCTGGAGGG
>VZRI01011492.1:488179-544216 GCA_013397515.1 Upupa epops
ATGTTCCAGACCTGCCTGGCTGTGTTCCTGTGCCACTTGGTCTGGGTGACCCTGCTGTGGCAGGGGGATTGGACCGGGTGATCTTTTGAGGTTCCTTCCGATCTCTAAGGATTCTGTGAAGGGCTTGAGAGCAAGAAAGGAAAGTAAAGGAGGGAAGGCAAGGGTGCTGGCGTTTGCCTTAAGGTGCCGAGAGATTATGACACAGGATGATGGGGAAGCAGTGGTAGGAGGGCAGGTCCAAGACTTCATCTGCTAAGCTGTTTGACTTGAGATGCTTGATGCTGAGACGTCTTACTGAGAGACTGTTGCTGACTATAAGGTAGAGGTGTAGATAGCGGTGGGCACTTAGTGTAGTTGTTAAAACTCGAAGGCTTTCAACTTCCTCTCAGACCTCCTGGTTGTCCATGTGATGCCCTGATTGTTGAATGCTACTGGACTACTACTTCCAAAAGCAGTGCATGCCCAGGTGCTTCCTTTCTCCAGGTGATTACTGATTTTGCAAGCTAGGAAGCTTGTTTTAATAGTTTATTGTTTAATGTTTACTGTTAAATGCTTCTTGTTTAATGCTGAACTTCAAGGAAACTATGGCAAAGCTGAAGAAGTTGTGAACAAAGTATGGAGAAAATTGGAAAAGGGAGAAGTGAAGGAAGAAAAGCAGCCTTTGCTGGACGCTGGTTCAGATGGTGAGGGGGACGTTGAGGTCCTGGCCCCAGATTCAGCAACACTGAACAAGTCAGTGACAAAGACCCAGAGACCAGAGCCCATGGAGTATGACAGGTGCGTCTTTATACTTCTTTCCCATCTGCCCTCATCCTGCTCCAGATTGTTTATTCTAGGTGTTACTAAAGATGATCTCAGCAGTATGAGCAGATCTCAGCCTTCTCTTTAAGAACCCTGCAGCTTGCCCTGACCTAGTTTGCTGCATTGCCTATTAGCCCTACAGGCCCTGTGGTGTCTGCTTGGTGTGTACAGGTGGCCAGGGAAAAGGCCCCAGATAAACTGTGACCTATCAATAACAGCAGTCCTTTATCTGGTTAACAAGCAGCATCCTAAGGGCTGGATCCCAGTGAGGAAGAAGGAGAGGAGTACACCAGCACTGCATTGTGAGCCCTAGCTGTAACCACTCAGTCTCATAGCAGAAATAAATCTTGGCAACATCCCATGCTCCCATCAGCCTCATTCATCCAGGCACATGCTGCTTGTCTGCTAGAAACTCTGTGCAGTCGTTTGGGAGCAGATCTGGGGATCCAGCAGCTTGCATCTAGGCCCACGCTGCAGGGCCCAAGACAAATGGTCCTCAGCAAGGACAGAGCCCAGATGCGCCTCACTCTGGTGGGTGTGCATGTGCTGTGTTGTGATGTGATGTGGCACATACTTTCTGTAAACAGCCAGTTGTAACTACCTATGCCTGCTGTCCCTAGGTCATACAGCTGCCTGCCCATGACGCATGAGAAACCCTGTGTGTATGTGTGGAGCTACTGGGAGGATCACACCTGGAGACTCTGCATTTCCAACTGGATTGTCAAGCTAGCAGAGCGTCTGGTAGCAAGTTCAGGATGTCTGTCTGTGGCATGGTCCTTCCTGATGTGCTTTCCTTGTAGCACAAACAGTTGTTCTGCAATATGTTCACCTTAAACATATTCACTCCCCCACACAAGTCCATGTTTCTCACGGGGCTCAGTCCTACTTGCCCTTTAGACAAGTTGATGAGAAAAGAGCTACTGCCCGTACTGTATCACAGACTGGCAGCGGCTCCTGGAGGTGAGTGATAAGCTCTGCATCCCTGCTGCCAGGCCTGAGCTGCATGTGTGCTGAAGAGATGACACTGCAAACAGACTCCCTTGGTCTGTCATCAGTGAGGTGCAGTCTATTCCCAAGGCTTTATGTTTCACTCTTAGGGTTAGACGTGCGAAAATAGAACTTGCCAGTATGTTTCAGAGCTTGTTCGTGGACTAAGATGAGGGGTTATAGCAACTAGTGTTAAAGTTATCCCCAGGTTCCAGAGTCCCTGATAGCGCAGCAGTGACCTGCAGAACTCACATGGTTCCCAGATCTGCAGAAGAGCACAAGCCGTTTGTGGCAGATGCATCCTTGCAATATTTCACTCTGACCCTGTAGCCAGGTGCAAGCTTTTTCAGTGCAGTGCTTCCCTTACAGGAGCAAGGGCTGGATGATGTGGAGAAGCTCATGAGAAGACCGAAGTCTAAAGCAGAAGAGCGGCTTAGAGAGGTGCTGGATGAATTTGTAGCTGGATGCAGGTTAGCATGTCCCCGGTTTCCTGAGATGTCTTGCTCTCGTGTTAGGAGGTTGTATCATGTCCTGTCTGAGCTGTGTTCAGCCTGCTCTCTCAAGGCAGAAGGAAACCAGAATGACCTGGGAAAAGGACCCTGTAGCTCTCCAAGCTTGGAGAGGAGACCCCAGTACTGGGAAGCACAGGGGTTGCAGATTGCAGCCCTGATGTTTCTGAACTCCTGGGAATTTCCTAAACATTAGAACATTTCTTGACTCTCTTCAGTCGTGCAGACAAGAGTAATATTTCAATTGTTGCAAGTGCCTGGTGGGGTCCAATATGTACTTCAGTCCCCAGTTTTGTGACGGTGACAGTAAAGAGAGCGCCTCAGGTGCTAAGCAATCCCCAGTGTACTTTCTGAATCAAAAAGCGTTCAGAAGAGAGGGCGTTGCAGAGGGGGATTTCTGATACATCCAGATTAGTACCAGGGGTTTGGTGGTAGTGCTCCTGTTGTGTGAGTTGTGCTCTGCCTGCTGGGTGAAGAGCCTGTGCTGCTTCTGTCATTGCAGGCAATATTCACTTGTTGCAGAGAGAAAAACAATGGCACATCCAAACAACCTTGATAGGTGTCGGATGAAATACCTGATGCGCAGCATTGTAAGCTGTGGGGCTTCATGGTGGTGGTGGTATTTCATTATTACTTTGGGTTCATTACAAAGTCTTTCCTAATATGTGTACGCTCTCGACTAATGGATGTGAAAGCCAATCCTGTCTTCCAGTTTCTTTAATCTTTGTATTCTCTTGCTTCTGTGGCCCCAGGTTGCTCCCACAGGCACTGTCTAGAGCCTTAGTCCACCAGCTTCTGGAGTGTTATTTATACATGCGTAAGCTCATGGGTTTCTGTTACTGGTGTCTGTGTTTCCCGGTACCCATCCTTAAACAGCTTGTAACAAGTTCATGGAGGTTTGCTATCAGCAGCTTGATGAGTGAACTGTGGTGGCGGTCAGGGCATGATGGGGCAGGATGAATGCACTGAACACACAAGTGCTTTCCTGCCAGCATGGCATGTCTGGATCACATCCAGTGTATGATGGCCACGCTCCTTGTTCAGATCCTGTATGCAAAGCAAGGACTCCGTGTGAGGCGGCGGCTGACTCGAGCTAACATCAAGGAGAAGGTTAAGGAGACAAGAAGGCTCCTGTCAAAGCTACGCTTCATAGCTAAAGAGGTACACCTGCTCCTGGGGCCCTCCATTTCCAAGCAGAAGGGTACAGGAAGGAGAGGGCACTAGGCTGACTGTTAGGGCTCTTGCTAGCCTGTGTTAGTGCTTTTCCTGTGCTGTCTTTCCTTACTATGTTGATTCCTAACTTCCAACTGCTGTAAGTTACCTTATCTCATGTAATGGCTCTTATGAGGGATGAGTCTTGGAAGCTTTGTAGTACTGTTGGTGACAGAACAAGGATCCGTTCTGAACAGCGGCTCAGTGGTGAGCTGAAGGCAGACCCAAATGGCTGTGTGGGGCTGAGCTGCTGGCTGGGGTTAAACAATGATACCTGCAGAGCCATATCGTATTCATCCCTTCGTTGCTTGTGGATCTCCAGATCACTGTGCAGCCAGCAGTCACTCGTGTGCGAAGACGCAAATCTCACTATTTGGTGGAGGCCAAGGTGTGTGCCGTTCCTCTGCTGTAACAATCCTCTTTTCCTCCCTCCAGCCCCAGTGCACCCTCCCTGATGTACTCATCTGGATGCTCAGCAACAATAGGCGTGTGGCATATGCAAGAGTTCCAGCACAGAACATCCTCTACTCGGTAGTTGAAGAGGAGAAAGGCAAGGACTGTGCAAAAATCCAGACTGTCTTCATGAAGGTAGTGTTTATACCAAACCAGTGTGTTCTTGCTTCGTGCTGCTTCACCCGCCTTCCTAGAACTGTGGGGTTTAAAAGGAAACAGCCTTTTGCCTCTGCCAGTGTGGTGCCCTTTCTCCCTTTAATTCCATTAGCCACTGATGGTGATCATCTTGGTCTGAAAAGCCACTGCTGAGAAGAGAAGCCTGCTAAACTTCCCGTGCTTGCAGGTCCCTGGCTTACACACTGGTGAGATCTTTGCCAAACTGGAAATCTACATGTGGCTTGGGATAACCAAATATGCGAAGAACTGTTTGGCAGAGCTGCCTGAAGAGTTCAAGTACCTCTCTGAGAGTCAACAGGAGATAGTCCAGCTCTCAGCATATAGTCTTCCCAGCTGGCTCAGCAGGGATGGTGAGTGCAGATGCCACTTTTCCATGCTTTAACCAGAAGCAGGAGAGCAGAGTGGTGAAGTGGAGTAGTCATGCTCCAGGGCCAGGGTCCAAGGAGTAGGACTGGATCTGTCATGTCAATCCAAGACATGATTGGGATGAGCAGGTCCATTTTACTTTCATGAGGATGAGTACACACTCATAGATGGAACAGCAGGCAGGACAGGTGCTTTGTAGGCACTGAATGTGCTGCCACACTGACAGAGGGCAAGAGATCTGCCCCTTTGCTGAGGTCTGAAGGAAGTCCCCCACATCAGATGCTCACAGCTGATAGCTGCACATTTCACATGTCATTTATTTTCTAGAGGTGTCTGGGAAGTACACTGAGCTTGTCTTGTTCGGCCAAATCATTGAAGAAGTGCTGCCCTTCTGAGAACCACAGTGAATGCCTCTAGAATTCTTTGCAGGATGGTGCCCAACCCTATCTGGACAGCTGTCTTCATGCAGTTTTTGGCCTCATGCAGCACTGAATTAGGGAACTGTGTTCTCTTTACTCTTTCTCTCCCCAGATTTCAGCTATTTCCAGCTCCGAGCCCATCTGTATCAGGCTCGAGGGATCCTCCCTGCAGATGACAATGGCCTTGCAGATCCGTTTGCGAGAGTGGTGTTTTCGACTCATTGCCAGACCACCAGGGTGAGGTCACGTAAACTCTCGCCTCTGCCTCCTTGGGGGAGAGGAAAATCATTGTCCTTACTGATGTGTCAAATGTCAGTAATGTGGTAATTGTCCAATTCCAGACACGAAGTATGTGTGTGCCCTCAGTGGTGTGACTGTTCAGGGACCATTTCACAAAGTGTACATACGTCATTGGATCGTGGGTTGATTGGCATGTGCTAATTGGCCCCAGTGCTCACTTTTACTGTGTCCCTTCTTGCCGGGCACCATCTGCAAGCAGCTGTGTGGGAGATGGACCATCCCACACTTCCTCACTCTCTTTACAAAGTGTATGTAGTTTGTCTCCACTGGCAGCGATGTGCTCAAACCTCCTGTCTCTTTGCAGGTACTGGAAGAAACACTGAGCCCCATGTGGAATGAGCTTCTGCTGTTTGACAAGATCATTATTGATGGGAAAAAAGAAGAGCTGAAAACGGAGACCCCCATCATTATAATCAACCTTTTCAGCCACAATAAATTTGTAAGTGTGGTCATGCTGCCCTCGTGCTATTGCTTCCAGGATAGCAAAGGCAGAGGAGCTTTTATGTGGGTGCTGCAAACAGGCACTTAGCAGCCACTTAGGAGCCATATCTGTTTTTCATGTCTCATGATCCACCAGTGGTGGTGTGTCCTGAGGTCTGTGTCTGAGATAGAGACTTTCTGGGGTGAATGCTGCTGCAGTGTGCATATGACTCGTAGATGCCCTGAGTCAGAGCCCGATGAGTGCACAGTGGTGTTGTGATCTCTTCATGAAGAAGCACTGCACCAGTCCAAGTTGCCCGCCCCACTTCCGTGGCAGTGTCTAGTTATTGAGGACATGTACCCAGGAGGAAATGTAGCTCTTAGTGCTGGTTTTTAACCCTCTGTCCCTCCTTAGATCTCGCTTTTTTTTTTTTTCCTCTTCACCAATACCTTGAAGCCACACTCCTCTCCTCTTATGGGGCCTCTTTGTTATCATAAAGGGAACGGTGTGTCTTGCACCAGATTCTCCTCTGTAGCTGAGCAGCTTTCCTGGGTCCATTTCCCAGATCCTAGCACAAGAGAGATACTGACAATCTGGAGTGAGTCTAGAGGAGGCCACTCAGATGTTTGGTGTTGGAGCACAAGCCAGAAGGAGGAGAGATGGAGAGCTGGGTTTGTTTGTCCTGGAGATGAGGCAAAGGCAGTGTCCTGATGCTGCCAAATGGAAGTAGAAAAGGTGGAGTCAGACTTCTCTTGGAGACACCCAGGGCAGGATGACACGCAACAGACACAAGTCAGAACAATCAAAATAATTCAACTCCTCAAGGGAGTTAAAATGGTGAGCCTGGAGCTCAGGGAGTTTGCAGGATCTTTGTCCTTAGAGACATTCAAACCCTGTCTGGAGAAAACTGAGCAACGTGGTCTAGCTTTGATGTTCTCTTCGCGCAATTCTTTGCGGAGATGGACTGGAGGGTAAGAGGAGCTGCTGGATTCACACCTCATCCTACCTCTGGATGGAGCAGAGGAAATCAAAGCAGAGGATGGCAAAGGTGGAAGAGTGGTCTTGTGCTGTCCCAGATTGGCTGAAATTAGTGGTGGTCCTTTCTGTAAGGTAGTGAGATTAACACAGCAGTGCTTTGACCCATTCTCCCCTTTCCCACAGGGCTCCCCTGAGTTTCTGGGCCAGGCCTTTGCTGTGCCACAGGTGAAGCTGGTTGACGAGCTGTACACCAAACCTACCCTGCAGTTCTTTGACTTCTACAAAAGCACCAAAGCAGCAGGAGAGCTCATTGCTGCTTTTGAGTTGATTGAGCTGGATTACAGTGGCTATTTGGAGGTAACAGGCTTATAGGAAGCTGCATGTGGCTTCCAGCTCTCTGGGAAGATCTGTGTGGGTGAGGTGCTCGTTGCGTGGGGCCAGAGGATTCCCTGTCGTGTGCCACAGCTGGCTTTCAAGTGAAGGGAGGCTGCAGGCACGGAGCCTGTAAGCACAAATCAAGAAAGAAGGGAGAGGGGGTATGGCATGGAACAGAAATGGCTTTCATGACTTGCTGTGCCCTGCCTTTACCTCTTCAGCCATCATTGCCCAGAGATGTGGAGCCCAAGGAGCCAAACTACCTGGGAGACCCCATTGCTGGACAGTTCATCATCCCGGAGGGCATCCGCCCAGTGCTGAAGGAGTTTCGCATAGAGGTGCATTTCTCTCTGCTGTGCTGCCCTCACACCAGGCTGCCCCAAGCGGCACAGCTGACCTGTACAGAGGGCATGACTAGAGAAGGGAGTTGAGCTTGGAGATCAAATGCGCCCTTGAGCTTGAGAAGATGCCAGAAATAGAGGTGCTGGACATGGGAAAAAACTAACAGCCAGAGATATTGGACGGTTGAGTTGGGAGAGTGGCCTCATGTCTCTCTTGGGGCCCGCATCCCACAGGGTGAGGGGGTATGGCAGCACTGGGCAGGTTGCAGGCTGTGTGCCCATGCCATACCTGACATGATTGGGCAGCCCAGGTACTTTGTGTTGTGATTCAGATCCTGTTCTGGGGCCTGCGGGGCCTGAAGCGCGTGAACTTATTTGAGGTGGATCAGCCCCAGGTGATTGTTGAATGTGCTGGCAAGAAGGTGGAGTCAGAGGTGATTTTGGCCTACAAAGATAACCCAAACTTCACTGAGCCTGTCAAATACATGGATGTGGTGAGTGAGAAGGGGGAATCTCGTCGTGGAAGGGTGAGTGTGTGGTAGGGCTGCAGTGGATATTGCCCTGGCTCCTACAAACTCCATGCATGGTCCTTCTTTCTGCAGGAACTCCCAGAGCAGGTCCACCTACACCCTCCTCTCAGCATCTTTGTGGTGGAAAAGCGGGCATTTGGCCGCACTGTGTTGGTGGGTACCCATGTTGTGTCCAATGTGATGAAATTCTCACCCAGAGAGCTGGAGGAGGAACCAGAAGATGTGCCCAAAGGTGAGCTGCTTGCCAAGAATTCTATGGAGGCGGCAGGGAGGTTCTGCCGGTGGCAGAGATTGTTCGGGCCTTCTGCTTACTTCCTAGCCAGGCGGTAAAGTCTCTCCTGAGAGCTGTAGGATGCCCAGTGTGGGGCAGGTTAGGGCAGGTGCTCAGCTCCAGACGCGTTTGGGAAGTAACAGCCACCGCCAAGTTACAAAATGCTGCAGAATCCCTCTTTAGGGCTAGTGAAGGGCATTTTATAGACCGTTTTCTCCAGACTGTTTTATTCCCATTAAGCTAACCTTAGCTTAATGTTTGCCTCCCTACCACACCAGCAGGACTGTTCATCTGTGGATGTGACATCAATTTTCAGCCTCTTTCCCAGGCACTGTTTGCAGTTCATATGTAGAAAGCAGAGTAGGGAGAATGGCCTGTGAAGATGTCCTAGCCGCTGGGGCTGGATACTAGGCAGTGAGTATCCCTGTGGAAAGCTTGTGTCTAGATATCAGGTATGTTTAGCCTGGTAAGATCTATTGCATTTGCCTTTTTCAACCCTCTGTAGTTGGGCTGGATTGCTGCTCACAGTGAGACCCTCCATCAGGTTTTGGGGACCTGGTCCATTAGGACCAAGGACTGAAAGGTTTAAGCTTTTCTTACACCAATGCGTTAAGGTCTGAGCATGGGGTAATGGATTCACCAAATAGCAATGTGATAACAGCCACAGCTCCTAATCTGGAAGTGAATTAATACATATGTCATGAAAGGTAAGAAGCAAATGATTGATCTGTGGTCGTAAACTGAAGGAGAGTAGGTTTAGACTAGATCTTCGGAAGAAGTTCTTCAGTACAAGAGTGGTGAGACACTGAAATAGATTGCCTGAGGGATGTTACGGGTGGCTCCTCCCTGGGGGTGTTCAAGGCCAGGTTGGATGAGGCTTTGAGCAACCAAGTCTAGTTGAGAGGTGTTGCTGCCCGTGGCACGTGGTTGGAGTAGATGATCTCTGAGGTCCTTTCCAACCTGAGCCAATCTATGATTGATTTCTGAGTAAGGGAGCTGTATCTCATAAATCTGAATGCCTGGGTGTCAGCAGCAAGCATGTTGATGATAGTGGCCAATCTCAGCCTTGTATTTAGAATTGTAACGATACTTTTGTAGAGTCTGGTATCAAAAGCTTTAAAAGCAATTACACTACAGTGGGCTAACAGGGAGGGTTTCCCTTTGGGAGCGCAACTGGCCAAAAAGTAGGAAGCGGTGGGCAGGGATAAATCCATGAAAGCACAAAGCTCTTTTTCTTCACCTTAGCTCGGAAAGTCTCATCTCACCGTCTTCCCTCTCAGACTGTGGTAAATGTTGGCCTGGCAGCTGGCGACCCAGGTCCCAGCACTCACCCCATGAGCCTTGTGAAGGTGAGTGATGTGTCGGGCCAACCAGCTGTTAAAGTTTGGAAAGCCAAACCTCAAACAAAAATGAAAGTACAGAAATTCCATTAGGTGTTGCTCTGGACCTAAACACTCCTCTGTCCTGCCTGATCATCAGCATTACTGTGTGTCTGGGCTCTAATGCAAGTAGAGCTTTGCTGCCTTGTGCCTTGAAAGCTGCTGCTTTTGTAGCAAAGCATAAACCTGGGGCTAGGTGTGGCTTTGCACCTCCTGTTCTCTGCCTGAAAGCTGAGCCTCTGCCAGAGGCTCCCAGGGCACTAGAATATGGATGCATGTGTGTCCTGGGTGGTCATTTCCTCCCCCTGGAACATTTTTTTTCTATTGCTTTAAGGCTCCTTTGAAGAAAATTCCTATCAGTAGGCTTGTAAAGAAGGAGGATGAATATGAAGAGGAAAAACCAGATCTGGAAGAACTGGATTGGTGGTCCAAGTACTATGAGTCCTTAAAGGAGCTGTGTAATCAGGTAATGTTTTGTGACAGCTGCCAGTACAGGATAAGAATGGCTGCTCTGGCTTGAGGAAGTTGTTTTCAACAGCTCTAGATGTCATAGGAGCCCTCCTGTAATGAATCTGCTGGAAGATACGGGCTTTTATGTGACAAGCACTGCTAAGGTAGGCAGGTGGACTGATTTCAGCGAGCAATGTATGTCAAAACATCCATGAAGCTAGATGCCCAAGCGGTTTTGAGACTTGAACTGGGCTTTTGTTGACAGCATCTTATGCTTGGATGGAGCCTTTGCTTTCAAGGATGTGTGGGTGACTGTTTGTGTGTGTTTCAGACATGCAGAGATGAGGAAGATACTGAGAATGATGACCTGAATGATGCAGGTGAGTCCTATAGTAATACCCAGTTCTTCTTTGGTAAATGGGCCAAGGATGCACCTCTCCGTCCTTGGAGTTCTGGTGCCCCAGAGAAAAAGCTAGCACAGCTGCCTATTTTATGGGTGAATGCTTGCTTCACTTGGACATCAACCAAACCAAATAAGCATCGATCCAAAGAAGATGGTTAGCTCTCCTTTGTGTCTTCCCTGACAGCACCTGCGTGCTGTCACCTTCCTCCGTTTGGTCTCTGCCCACTGCTTTCCTAAACAGTAGCCATGCAGACAGGCAGTTCTGTGCCAGTTTGTGCCGCCCCCACCCCTCCAGCCATGCCTTGCCGAGGACACCTGTTACAGTCACAGCTCCAGTTGCCCTGACACAGGTAAAAGCCGCTATTGGGGTCAGTTTGTGGACAGACATTTCACAGCATTTCCTTGTCTGTTGTTCTAGATGGAGGGAATTTAAATGCAACATCCATTGACATGGAAGCAGAAGATGAGGCAGTAATTGAAGCTGAGCCTGCTCGACCCAAGAGGAAGCTCATTGCCACTCTTCAGGTGACAGATTGAGTGTCTTTCAACCTAAGCCCCTTGTCTGTGTCCACCTCACCTCTCTGCAGTGAAGGTTAGACTGGGAGGAGAACCTGCAGTGTGTGCTGGGCCCCCATCACTGTTGGGCATTCAAACAGCTAGTGTGAGACCTTGGGGCCAAACTGGGATGTGTGTGCACATCTGAGGATGCACCTGGAGGGGGAATAAAAGCAAAAACATTACTCCTGTGTTTCTCCATTGAGAGTTTAATGTAGAACTGGGTGAAATTCTTGAAGCAGGGAAAAGATAGACCTCTTACTGGCCTCCCCTCTAAGATACCTGGAAAGGCCCAAAAATTAATTTCTACTTATATCAGATCTACAATTCTGAGCTGGAAAATGAGTTTGATAATTTTGAAGACTGGCTGTGTATTTTTCCCCTTCATCGTGGCAAAGCAAATGAGGATGAAGATGGAAATGAGGATGAACATTTTGTGGGGAAGTACAAGGTACTGTGTAATTTGAATTCTATGTATGCTGCGTGTGGAAGAAAATCCTTAGAACAACCTGTGTGTCAGAACATGTTGAACATGCAAAGCCTGGGAGAGGGCATGTGTGTACAAGAAGTTGTGAGGCCGTGGGGCAGCACGGCCAGGGTACTGATGGTGCCTGCTGAAGATACTGTGTATTGTGGTCCTTTGTTCGTTGATAAATGCACCTGATTTAGATTTTTGAGCTCTTGTAAGGAGAGTTCATGAGGCATAAAACACTCATATTCTTCTTGAGGCCTCTTGGGATGTTCAGTATGCAAATAAGAATAGCTTCACTGGTTGTAAGGATAGTAAAACTTGTTTAAAAGAGGTGTCACCCTCCCGTCCGGGAGCTCTTGAAGACTCTGAAATACCAGCTACAGAAAACAATTTAAGAAGGTCTCTCAAAAAATTGTGGTGTGTCCTGCCTTTGGTAGTCCAAAGTGCCTGGAGAGGTTCAGATCTTTTGGCATGGACAGTCAGCCTGCAGTCTAACTTGCAAATAGGACCTGTCTTGGCACTACATACATGACGTACGTTTGGAAGGGATTTTGTGCCACAGACACAGCGTGACGGTGATCTGCGTGCGGCAATGGCTCTGATTTCCTGGTTGGCAGCTGAAGCTGGTCTTGGTGGTTGCAATCTCATTTGAGATGCTCCCTTTTGTGTCTAGTAGTTCCTTACAACGTCTTTTCTGCAGGGCTCCTTCTATGTCTACCCTACTGAGAAAGCTGGCATAGAGCCCAAGGTCTCCCAGGGCATTCCAAGGAACAGACCCATCAAAGTTCTTGTAAGAGTTTACATCGTTAAGGTAAGTCTCCGTTAATGGTGGCAGTAATGCTTGGAGGTCTGTCTCTCCTTACGGACCTCCCTCCATTCTCTGCTCAGTAACTATGGCGAAAAGTGGCACTGGTGAAAAGCTTGAAGCTGGCTTGAATGCTCTGCCAGCTCACTGGAATTCAGATGTATCTTGTTCATGGGGAGCCCTCTGTGCTTTGTAGCTTGAGAAGGTCCTAAAAATCTAAATAGGCGTTTCTTGGCTCCTCTCACCTGCTTGAGAACAATGAACAAGTAGGTAAGCTGACAACCGGAAAGATTGGTTGGTTGTTGAGTGTGGATTTGCTTGGGATAAGTGCCAGTTGCATCGCCAGGGCGATTGCTGGAGGGACCTGAATAGTGGGATTGGGTGGTCTCGGGCTTGTGCAGCGGTCCTGGTGCAGA
Organism: Upupa epops; assembly: GCA_013397515.1. Taxonomy (NCBI): domain Eukaryota; kingdom Metazoa; phylum Chordata; class Aves; order Bucerotiformes; family Upupidae; genus Upupa; species Upupa epops. The sequence goes on from VZRI01011492.1 coordinate 500,800, forward strand.
TTGCTCTCTGCAGCTGACATATGGCAGTACCTCTTGTGTATTCCAGGCGACGAACCTGTCACCAGCAGACCCCAATGGCAAAGCAGACCCCTATGTGGTGGTGACTGTGGGGCAGGAGCAGAAGGACACAAAGGAGCGATACATCCCAAAGCAGCTCAATCCTGTGTTTGGAGAGTACGCGTGAACTTTTCTTTTAGCAGGTTTAACAGGAATAGTGCAAATCTGGGGTCTTCTCTTCCTTTCTACTCGAGAATCTTATGCTGTAACACAAAGGTTCCAGGCACATCCACTGTCTCCAGTTGAAGCAGGTGCCATAAATGTTTTGGGTTAGAGGGAAACACTACCAAAGGCTTGATTTAGCAATCAAATTAGCAAGCCAAACAGCAGCAGAGCGCTTTAGGGTTTTTTTTTCCTTAGCCCTGGAGACTTGTATCCAAGGTAAGATTCCTGGAAAAGTAACTTCTTTATTTGAACTGCACACACCGAACTGTGGAAAACCAAACTCTGTCAGAGGTCTTTGAGTTGTCACAGTTCTTAGACAGGTAGGGTCATCAAAGCAGAGCATATGTTTGATTTCCACCTTCTTTGCTAATTACATGCTTCATGTCTGCTTATTTCCAGAGTTGTAGAGCTGACAGTCTCCTTTCCTATGGAATCAGAACTCACTGTGGCAATATTTGACCATGATTTGGTTGGATCTGATGATCTGATTGGGGAGACCAAGATTGACTTGGAGAATCGATTCTACAGCAAGCACAGGGCTAACTGTGGAGTGGCTTCTCAGTATGATGTGTAGGTACTGGTATGACACATGGGGGCACATTTTTATCACCTACCTTCTGGGTGGGCAACGGAGCACTTCCAGCGTTGCAGGACAAAGCTTGCATCTGTTGAGAAGGTGCCCCACAGTTTCACTACAAGTTTCCTGGATAACTGTATCTCCATTAGACTCCCATCAGCTTCCTCTGATTCCTACTGTGGATTAATAGGTTTTGCACATAATAGCAAAAAAAAAGTGTCTTTCTTGTTGGTGTTCTGCGAGAAAAGTACTCTATTGACGTTGACGCAGTTCGGCCCTTTTCCACAAAGGAGTTGCTAACTCTGCGCAGGACTCGTGACAGTCACGTGATTTAGCCTCGATCCAGCCTCATCTCACTCTGGTGTGTTTGGCCAGTTTTCTGTAAAATCCTCTTCTCTTATCCCATTATTGGAGAATTAATTGTGGGCATGGATTTGAATCCTCAGCATTGCTAGAACTTCTCTCTCACTAGCTACAGTTGGGATTGCTCCTGTTGCTCCTCGGAAGCTAATGGTTGTGTGAGTTGCAAGCCTTGGTTGTTCTGGGGGATGAACGCTTGCTAAGTGTTTCATTCATTAAGCCTTAGAGGGACTCTGGTTTTCCCAGTGAAAATCTGAGTGGGGATCTGGTGGCATGGCCTATACTATGGGGAAGGCAGGGTGCTTTACAGCCTAGGCAAAAACCTGTTGTTTCTAAGCCAAAGATGTTCTCCCTTCCATGCAGAAATGGCTACAACATATGGCGAGATGCTTTCAAGCCCACACAGATCTTGGATAGTTTATGCAAGAAAAACTCGCTCCCTGCAGCAGAGTACAGACGGCAGGAGGTGAAAGTGGACAATAAAATATTCAAGGTCCCTCCAGACGCTTTTCCTGAAGGTATGGTGGGCTTGAAGAACAATGATTGCTCCCTTAGACTGCTTGCGGTGGATGGAGCCAGGTAAACCTGTTCGCATGGCAGTGATGTGCGTGGCGGTTTGATGGTGTGTGCGATCAGGGAAGGTGCGGCTTATTCTGGTAGCTGACATTAACACAAAGCTGATGGCTAGATTCTTTCCTGGCATTTTCATCTTATTTCTCTTAGCTTGTTTGTCTTCCTTCTTAAAGTTTTCCTCGTCAGTGCAACACATTGAACTATTTCTCTTAATCCTTGTCCTCCTGTTTCTTCCTGCTTTGTTTTTCTGGTGAAGTGTTTGCTTGCCCAGTTCATCCTCTTCCCTTACTCGTGCCTGTGATTAATGAGCTGACATGACTCTTCATGGCTGAATGCCTTCGTCTTCTACCTGTCTGCGTCCTGCTGCAGAGACCTCTCTGACAAAAAAGAAAGGAGTGGCAGATGAGAACTGGTCAGTGGATGATGAACATAAGGCTTTATACGTCCTGCAGCACTGGGAAGAGATGCCAGGATATGGGTACAAGCTGGTACCGGAGCATGTGGAGATCCGGTCCCTGTACAACCCTGAGAACCCTGGTCTTGTGCAGGTGAGATGTGCCTCCTTGCCCATCCTAGATGTTGCTCTGGGGAAGGACCTTCGGGGTGGCTGCGTCCCAGTCCCCTGCTGTCATTTTTGTCTCCTCATCACAGCATAAATCCCAAAGGACCTGCTTTGCTGAGCCCCTGCCACCATGCATCATGATGGGTGGTCCTCACCTATCGCTGACTCTACCTCTGCTTTGTTTCCCTATCAGTGCTACGTTTCGTCCCCACAAGAGCCCTGTTCTGCCCCCTTGGCTTGTCCCTTGGGGGAGCAACATACCTGCTGGCTGGAGGAGAAGCATTCATGTTCTTTTTTTATGTAGTGCGGTGGCCTGAGCTCAACCATTTCATTGTCCTGCACTGAACATCTCTTGTACCCTTGGTTACTGGGGATATGTAATGATATAAGGCTCTGCAGTGAATCTGGCTTTCGGTTAGTGTTGGAAAGGCACGTGGAGAGGGTCAGACCCATCACTTTGCTTGATTATGCTGAAAGGTTGCATCATCGTATATTCCTTGTTAAGTAGAGGGAGGGACATGTTTGCCTTTTTAAGGCAGATGGAGTTCAGATGAATGAAGCAGTTTTTCTTGTGAACATTGCAGGGAGAGAAAGAAGCAATTTTTGTTAGTTGTAATTTTTTCCCTATTTAAAACCCAGTCACGGTGCTGGGGATGGAGACAGTGAAGCTTGGCTTTCTGGTGAGAGCTCTTCTTTCAGCACCAGTCCCTTGGTCCTGGAAGAGCTGGAGGTTGATCTGTCTTTTGAAGTCTCTCTGCTGTCTTTTCTCATCAGGGCTCCTTGCACATGTGGATTGACATGTTTCCAAATGATGTCCCTGCACCACCACCTGTCAATATCAAGCCACGACTACCTGTCAGGTAGCACACATGGGAGAGGGGCTGGGGGCTGGCGAGCCTGCACGTGAAGGGTCACTGTCCCTTGCCATGCCTGGTGGGATCTGTCATGGAGTCCTGCACAGGCTAATGGTCTATGCTAGGCTGGTGTGCAGCCCTCCGATCTGATTCAGCTCTGGCCATGGGATGGTCTCTTGGGTGTTTCAGCATGAGGCATAAACACTTCAGTTTTGAGCATCTCAGAACAAGAAACACAGTGAGGTGCTGGAGCAGGTCCAGAGAAGGGCAGCAGGCCTTATAAGGAGCAGCTGAGGGGGCAGGGGCTATTTAGTCTGAAGAAAAGGAGGTTGAGAGGAGACTGTCTTGCTGCCTACAACTACCTGAAAGGAGGTTGTTGGGAGATGATGGCTGATCTCTTCTCACAAGTAAGAATCACCAAACGACGGAATAAACATGGTTGGAAGGGACCTACCAGATCACCGAGTCTAACCATACCCACACCCACAAGTGCCTAAACACCTGATCGATGGAAAACCACAAAATAATCCCCTCCATGCCTGTCACAACTTACCATGGCTACACGGTTCTTCAACACCTCCAGGGATGGTGACTCAACCACCTCCCAGGGAAGGCCATTCCAGTGTCTCCCAACTCTTTCTGTAAAGAAATTCTTCCTAAGATCTAATCTAAACCTCCCCTGCCTCAACTTCAGACTCCGGTTCTGCCATTAGTTACCAAGGAGAAGAGGCCAACACCCACCCCTCTACAATCTTCCTCCAAGGAGCTGCAGATGGCAGTGAGGTCCCCCCTCAGCCTCCTCTTCTCCAAACTCAACTTGCCCGGCTCCCTCAGCCTCGCCTCAGACAGCTGGCTCCCTAAACCCCTGAAGAGCTTGGTAGCTCTGCTCTGGACACATTCCAGCATCTCAGTGTCTTTCCTAAGGGATTGGACAGGAGGAAATGAGCTCAAGTTGCACCAGGGGAAGTTTAGGTTAGATGTTGGAATTATTTCTGGAAAGGGTCATCAGGCCTTGAAACAGGCTGCCCAAACAGGGGACTGAATCGCCATCCCTGGACATGTTTCAAAGTCTTGGAGATCTGAAGCTTAGGGGTATGGCTCAGTGATGACAACTGGACTCATGGTGGGACTTGATGATCTTAAAGATGTTTTCCAAACAAAACAGTACTATCATATCATTCTTCTCAGAGGGGCACATGAAAGGACAAGATGTAATGGACACAAAGTGCAGCAAAGGAAACTTCAACAGCATGTAGGAAAAACAATTTCCCAGTGAAAGTGAAGCTACTCTGGTATAGGGATGGAGTGACTCATCAAGGTGCTGGGATATCCATCCTTGGACGTAGTGAGATCTCATGCAGGCAAGGTCCTGGGCAATGTGATCTACTATAAAGTTAGAAGAAGAGGTTGGAGCAGAGGCTGCAGAGGTCATTTCTTGCCTAAGCCTTTCTGTGCCTCTATGGCTAAGCGGTGCTGAATGGGTTTCTTGTGCACCAGGGATTAGCTTTGCAAAAGTTGCCTCTTATGAATGTAGGTGCTTGTTCTGTGGGATTGTAGCGCACCCCTCCACACCCCAGGAAAGAGTGCATGGCAGCAGGACTGCTGTGCTTTGCTTGGCCAGAGGAGCCTTAGCCTAGCAGGGGACCATGGTCCTGGGAGAGTTCAAGTCCTGCTGCTGCTCTGTCAGTGCGAGTTTGATCTGCCCTCCCAGATACTGGGGATAAAAGCATGTTTCTCACTTGCCCCAATGTCCTTCCTACAGCTATGAACTGCGTGTAATTATCTGGAACACAGACAGTGTGATCCTTGATGATGTCAACCCAATAACAGGAGAGCCTTCCAGCGACATCTACGTGAAAAGGTCTGATGGCAGTTGGAGGGAGGTCAGAGCCTCTCTGTTCTGCTCCCTGCTCTGCCCCATAAGCTCACTGCCTCCTCTGAACCTTTGATTCTCCCTGTCTCGGCACAAGGTGCTCCACTCAAGCCCTCTGCATGGACTGCTGTACCCCCCAAAGATGTTCTGGTGTTGGGTTTGATTTAGCTCTTCAGCACTTCCTTTCCTGCTACCCTGTAGGTTCAGTCCCTCCATCCTTCTGCTTCGTCTTTGAGGCTCGCTGATGGTAACTGATTTTGCCTGCAGCTGGATCAAGGGTCTTGACCATGACAAGCAGGAGACAGATGTTCATTTTAACTCCCTGACCGGGGAGGGCAATTTCAACTGGAGGTTCATCTTCCGCTTCAACTATCTCCCTACTGAGAAGGAGATCACCTACAAGAAGAAGGACTCTGTCTTCTCTGTGGAGGAATCAGAGTTTCGGGAACCAGCAGTTCTGGTCCTCCAGGTCTGGGATTATGACAGGATTTCAGCTAATGATTTTCTAGGTATGGTGTGACCTGCTGGAATTGGGGTGACCTGTCCCTCACCTTGCTGGAGTATTACAGTGTCTCCTTCAGGACCCAGCTTTCTGAGAAGGGACATCAGGCTCATCAGACCAGGCCTTTTCACTTCAGCACTCACCTAGGCTGGTTTTTCGGATATGAGCTATAGACAGCATGGAGCTAGGCACTGCTGATGCACAGACACATTGAGCTTGCAACTTGTTCCAGGGCCTTGTTGTCCTTTTTCAGGGCCTGTCATACACCGCAGGGCATCCAGCTTCTGCTTCCTGCAGCATTTCTGTTGAATGTCCTCATTTTCCTAGCTCTCACTTAGATCTGCAGATCCCAGAGACTTGGACAGTGAGCAGCCTCCCCAGGAGCTTATGTTGTCCGCGCAGAAATTAGCAACATTTGTGGGCCTATTTCCCACTGAATTGTGGCATCTCCTCACTGGGGCTTGGAGGTGCCTGGCTGCTCTGTCATCACTTCCCAGTAGCCAGACCTGCTGAACTGAGTACGAAGTAGGGCACGGCAACAAAGTTGGGCTGATGGTAGTTCTGTCCATATTATGCTAGCACAGATGCAGCTTCTCTCCCATCCTCAGGTTTGTAGCTCTCCATTCAGTTGTTCCTCTTTCAAACTTTGGCCTCTCCATTAAAACGCAGCCCTTTGTCCTGCTGTGTCTTGGGCAGGATAAAGTTCTCTTCATTCGTCAGCCTTCCATGGTATATTTAGAGGGCTTTACTTCCACGTGGCACTTCATTTGCAGGGGTGATTGGCTCAGCCATTCTACTTGGGCAGCAGACAGGTGTTAGAGAGTAAGCCACGTGATTCCTGGCATGTACAATCTCGGAAACTCCTAGGCAGTTGTTATTGCAGCCTTCTGCTCTGAACATGGCTAGATGCAACACGTCAGGTTACTCACGGCTGCGCACTTGCAGCAGCTCGTGTCTATTGCCTTACGTGCTTTTACTATGTACTACTGAGAAGAGGGCAGCTCCCATGTTTTAATCTGTAGGAGATGCAGTAACATATTTCACTTGACCTCTCTTTTCTGGGCTGAATACACATGGGTGTCTCAACCCATCCTGCTGTGGCACATACTCTAGCCTTGACTACCTCAGCCACTGGGCCCTTTCTGGGTAGTCAACACGTTTCTTGTGTTGGGGCCCCAAAACTGGAGATTGTATCTAGACGTGATCTTAATGGAACTGAGCAGAGAACACCCATACATCTTGTTTGCTGGCCATGCTTTTGCCAATACAGACCGGTATGTGATGGGACTGGTTCGTCACAGGGGCTCAGTGTCATAGTGGGACAGGTCCTCCTTGCAAAAAGAAGAGGTGCAACACCAATCAGGAAAATGAAATGAACTCGAACTGTCTCATCTGTAAGACAGACTTGAAACCATTGAAGAGTTTCCTCAACTTACTTAATTTTTTTTTATTTACATTTTCAAGAACAGAAGGGAGGGGAAGCAGACCTTAGACGTGTGAGGAGAGTAGGGTGGGACCCGGTAAAGGAGTGTAAATTATAGAATCGTAGAGTCATTAGCGATTGGAAGGGACCTCGAAAGATCATCCACTCCAATCCCCCTGCCACAGCAGGATCACCCAGACCAAGTCGCATGGGAACACAGCCAGGCGGGACTGGAACATCTCTAGAGAAGGAGACTCCACAACCCCCCTGGGCAGCCTGGTCCAGTGCTCAGGGACCCTCCCTGGGAAGAAGGTCCTGCTGAGATTGAGAGGGAACCTCCTCTGTTCCAGCTGGCACCCAGTGCCCCTTGTCCTGTCCCCAGATGCCCTTGAGCAGAGCCTGGCTCCATCCTCCTGACACCCACCCCTCACAGATTTAGAGACAGGAATGAGGTCCCCCCTCAGCCTCCTCTTCTCCAAGCTCAAGAGCCCCAGCTCCCTCAGCCTCTCCTCATCAGGGAGCTGCTCTCCTTCCTTCATCATCTTTGTTGCTCTACACTGGACACCCTCCAGCAGCTCTGTGTCCTTCTGGAACTGAGGGGCCCAGAACTGGACACAGTACTCCAGATGCAGTCTCACCAGTGCAGAGTAGAGGAGGAGAAGAACCTCCCTTCTTGTGCTGTTACAGAGGAAACTCGTCCTGTTCACTTAAAGCCAGGCTCTAATTCGGTAAATACAATGGAAATAAATTGTAAGTCTTACTGTGATTTAAAGCAAAATACTTATTTAGGACTTTCAGTTGTCTGCTCAAATACCATTTAATTCTCTGCCTTCCAACAGCGGGATTAAAGCAGTCTAGTGAGGTCGTTTCCCACTCAGCACTGGCAGATAGAAGGCTGCTTCCATCAGTGAAGTCGTACCTGCTTACAACCAAATTGCCTGTGAGCTAGGACTGTAATTTGTGAGAAGGTGTTCTGGTTTGAAAATTACCACATTTTCAAACATTAGTTGTGGTGTCTCTATGCCAAAAAAGCATTTCACTTTGAAGGTGGAGGCAGCTCCCATAGCAGACCCCCCCCGCCAGCCCCCAGACTCCACAGGTGACTGGTGGACAGAGTCCACAAAGGGAAGGTACTTTCTCCCTTTCCCTCCCGCTCTTCTGGTCGCCATCTTTGTCATCTTCGGCTGCGACACGTCTTCTAGGACAGTTCCTCTAGGAGAGAAAGAGCTTCCCCCCCTGGCCAAGGATGGAGGGGGGGGCGAGCAACGGCCCCCAGCCCCCTGTCACCAAAGGGTGGAACAGAAAAGCCTGGCTGCAACTCCAGCTCCACTGCGGGGATAAGCCACGACCCTCTTTTGCAACGCAGAGAGGTCAAAGAGGCAAGCCGGTCTTCGTACCCGCAAACCCCCTTCTGTGGGGGTGAACCTGCAGCCCCCCCCTCCCCCCCCAGGGCCCAGACACAGAAAAGCCGCACCATGCACAAACAAAATTTGCCACGTTGGAGACAAGACCTGTGGCTTCTGCTTCTTAGTCAGTAATGCTTGGGCTGGGTCTTTGTTGGGCTGAGCTTCAGGTACTCCACCAGTAAAGTGTAGGACTCCAATAGAGCATTGCAGCAGTTGGGTTCTACCTGCAGTGGTGGGAGGCAGAGCTGAGACAGAAAGCCAAATAGCAGGTTTTCACCGCAAGCTCCCCCTGTGCCTGCAGGCTCCATTGAGCTGAAGCTGCACGATATGGTGAGGGCAGCCAAGAGTTCAGAGCATTGCACCATCAAGATGGCCAAGGAAAATGCAACACCTCGCTTCTCCATCTTCCGAAACAAGCGCATGAGGGGCTGGTGGCCTTTCATCAAACTCAAAGATCAAGAAGATGAGGAGAGAGAGGACAAGCAGAAGAAAAAGAAAAAGCGGAGCAGCTCAGTCAAACCAGAGGACGTGGAGTTCGTAGATCCCAGTGGGAATAAGTACCTCCTGACGGTAAGGCAGGGTGGTGGCAGAGGTGAGGGCGAGAAGGTGTTTTGCCTCTGCCTTTACATAGCAACTGCATGCACATAACCCACAGAGGCAGTAACGACCAGGCTACCCAGGCCTTTGTGCAAGGCCTTGGAGACTCGTCCCAGCACTTCATCTACCCAGAAGTGCCAGCTGCACTGATATGCAGGAGAGTGTCCAGCTTCGTGTCTTCCTCTGAGCTTCCCATAGAGCAAAGCCCAGTGAAGGGAAGCAAAGCAAGAAGTATATGGCTCCCCATCAGCCAGACAGGACAGTAGTGAAACTTGTCCTAGGGCATCTGCTTACCCCAGACAGACAAGTGCCATCTGTCTCAGACCAAACTTGATGCTGATGGCCCTGCTAATGGACTGTTGTTTCTTCCCAAGTGTTTTCCTCAGTGATAGTGTGGGAGGCTGCAGACAAATCCTAATAGCTGGGGAGTGCATTGCAATGCAATGCCTCGTCTGCACAACAGCTTCTGGCCAGGCCACTGTTTCTGCTGCCTGCAAAGTCAGAGACTGTAGCTTATGCCTGGAGAGAAAAGTTAATTTCTCAGCACCTGTAAGTGGAACAAGAAGGAAAATACCCAGTCCTGACGGGGAGCATAGTCAGCGTGCCGACTTGCAAAGCAACACATGCGCTGTGGTTCAGATACGTTTTCCCTCTAGGGCAAGGTGGAAGCAGAATTCCAGCTGCTGACTGTGGAGGAAGCTGAGAAAAGCCCTGTTGGCTTGGGCAGAAAAGAGCCTGAACCCCTGGAAAAGCCTAAGTGAGTATCTGTTAACTCGGTGGACAGTGCTTAGTTTTCAGCATTTGTTTGCTTGGAGACCAGGAGTTTCTGCCTGTTAGGAAGCCGAGATCAATCGGTAAGGCCCTGAGTGATGTGATCTACAGGACTCTGTGGCAGCTAGGACTTCCCAGCTCTCAGGTGTGTCCAGCAGGACTTATCGCTGCAGCGTCTGGGCTGGGCCTGATCTCACTGAGGTACTAAAGCAAATTATACTGCCTCAACTTTACTTGTACCAGAAGAGCAGCTCTTGTTTAACAGTGCGAAAGCACCAGGTAGGCATATGGGTGCAGAACAGTTCTGCAGGTGCTTTCCTGAGGCTCAGGACCTTTTGTCTACAGTGTTTTCACAGGCACTGTAGTAACTGCAGTCTAGAAGCAAGAGGAATTGCTGGCAGCTCAAGGGAGTGTTAGGACACCAAAGAAGAGAGTCCAATATGCTGCTCTGTGACTTGAGCCTGTGCTTATCTAGTCTTCCCTTCCCATTCCAGCCGGCCAAAAACATCTTTCAACTGGTTTGTGAATCCTGTGAAGACCTTTGTGTTCTTTATCTGGAAGCGGTACAAGAAATACATCATTGTGCTGTTCTTTGTTGCTGTTCTGACCATCTTCTTGGTTCTTTTGATCTACACCATGCCTGGATACATCAGTGAGAAGATAATCAACGGATAAATGCTTTCCAGCACAGGCCTACTCAAAGATAGGGGTGATTACTGCAGGAATCAAGACTAGACCAGAAAGCTTAAGGAAATCCTGCAAGTGCAGAGGCAGCCTTCAGAATGAGACGCCTGCAGAAGTGGCCTCTCTTTGAGAAGTCATGCCTTATGCACAGTTTACAGAGAGAAGGCAGGTCTCTGTCCTAGTGGAAGGTAGGACCTGGAAGACATTTGGATGGAGCTTCCCGGGGAGAAGGATGACAGAAACAAGGTAAAGCCATTACACAAGGTTGTTGGGATTGACAAGGCGGGGACGACTGATCGGCGCGAATCAGAAGCCGTTTATTCTCCGGGATAGCTGGGTTTATATGCTATATGATGTTCTTCTCCAAAAGCCTTCCACCGATCGTTTTTGTTTTCACTGCAGTGGAAAGTTACACAATTCAGCTGACACAGGTAGTGGTACAATAGGTTACATTAGCATTTTGTTTTATCTATTCAACCAGCTCTGCTTACTCTTTAAGCCTCATCTGTTTACATTCCATTCCTATCTGTCCTAGCCAAGGGCTAAGATCCCTACCTTTGTCACTGATTAACATTGTCCTGCTTTCTGACTTGGTCTTCAGAGTTCCCACACAGGGTAGCCGTGAGCATCCTGTTATCCAAGATCACTGCACCAGCTCTTGGAGTTGCAGTTGACTAAATGTGATAGCTCTCCCTGGGACTTGTACTTTCTAGTTGTCACTCCTTATCGGTTGCCTAACAGTTTTTCCTGCAAGTGCTGAGTTTGAGTTAGGCTTCAAACATAAGTTTGGCTCTTCATTCATTTCCACAAGAATAAAGCTCTTTGGCTCCTTTTCCCAGTGCTGCTTGTGTTTTGTAGCTGCTTTCTGTATCTGGTCCCAGCCTACTGCAGGCAGTCCTTGCAGATGCCTCTTCACCTTTCCTCCGCCATAGCACAGCACTGGGACATCAACATGGGATCATCAGCATTAATTTGTGGGGTTGATGTAATAGCGTTGGGCTTGGTAGAGTAGATTAACGATTAGACTCGGTGATCTTAAAAGTATTTCCCAATCTAAATTACTCAGTGGTTCTGAGACATTTGCAGCATGGTCTCTAGTGCCTCTTGACTTCTGCACAGGCAGAAAATGAGTCGTAGTCTGATCTCAAGTAGAGGTGCTTCACCCTGAATGTTAATAGGATGGACTCCTTCTGAGTGGTTTTATCCTGGTGGAGGAGATGATGTTCAGAACCACCATTGCATTTTCAAAGAAATTAACTGACAATGGAGTTTTATAGTGAACATGGTTGCCTGATTGTGTTTTGAATGGAGTAAGAGTAGAGTAAGTTGGGGTGGGATGGGACAAAACTAGAGGGCAGAACCAGGCAGTCAGGTAGGTGGCTGGGACCTTAAGTCAGTTGGGAGCGTGGTATAACTCCACCAGCAGATCCTAGAGAGTACAGCAGCTTGTGTAACTTGATATCCTTTCTTGTCCTATCGCTTGTTACTTGTGAGAAGAGACAAACATCCATCTGTAGTCAGTGATGTCTTCCCTCAGCTGATGCTGTCTCCCTCACCTCTGCTGCCCCAGTATCCCTGTCGTACCAGCACATTTCTCTGGTGAGCTGTCAGCAGTGCCAGGCCTTCCCAGTCTCCTTGGCCGGGCAAAGTAAGAGAACACAGCGACATACTCACCCCACACACGTGTTCCTGCCCCAGCCACACAACCTTATGCAGGGAACAGCCCATGGCGCTCTGTGGTCAAAAGTCCAGCTCCTGCCTTGCTCTGGTTTCACTGCCTACTCCATGGTTCTGCCTGCATGAGGCTATTCAGACCTCAGTGTTTCTAGTGTCAGCACTGGCAGAAGTTGAACAGTCCCAACAGGATTTGTAAGAGCAGAAGGGCAGTTGTGCTCCAGGCAGCTTTTCTCACCCGTAGAGGAGCTTCTTAACAATGAGTTTCCTGATTCAGCCCTGAAAACATGGCCAGGGCATCCAGCAACCGTGGTGCTGGGCTGCTTTGGAAAGTCACGCTGTGATATCAGGGTGATGGGCACCACCATTGGAGGGGAGGGATGGCAGCCCTGACCTCACTGTCACTGCTGCAAGGCTCTGGTGCAGCACTTCCTCTTCCTGAGGCGGTTGTTGCAGCTTTTAACAAGCACCCGTGAGGCGACTGAGCCGAGGAGTCACCTTCGCCTGGCCCTGCTCAACGGTAATTTGTCTGAGGTGAGGAGGTGAGTGGGCCACAGGACAGGTGGCTGGAGACAATTTTAACATACTTTTTCCTGGCTGGGGGGCGCACCCAGATGCAGTGGCCACATGGCTGCAGCATGGTGGCTTGTGGCTGATAGCACTGAACTGGGGAAACCCCAAGGCAAGGGTACCTCTGGGCGCTTTCAGCCACCCTACCGGTGCAGGGGGAGACGTCCTGTCCATGGAGCAGGAAGACAGGAATGTCCAGAGTACTGTCCTCTCCAGCAATGGGGACTTTAAAAAGCTTCATGAAACATTCACTGCTGTAAAACCCCTGTTTCTGGGGGCTTAATGGAGGCTGGGCACTGGCTATGTAGCCACTAACCAGCTTGTCTCATGCCATGTACTGCGGCGTAAAAACTTCCAAAGCTCCACAAGCACCTGAACCAGCCCCGGGGACTGCTGGCTTCTGGCCTGATGGGCAAGTGAAATTGATGCTTTTTGCTTCTATCATGGCAAATGCTTGTGACCGCTGCAGGATGGCAAAAAAGTCATGGGGATTTGTCAGGGACTTTTGTGCTCCTCTTGAGATTGCAGCGTGAAGAGTTGGCATTTTGAGGCTGCTTCCTGCTTGGGAGCACCCACATCTGTGTTTCCAGTGCGCTGGTCACAGCTTGTTTGTGCTTCTCTTCAAGAACAGTTGATGGTTCCGTTGCTTTTTGAGAGGGTAGGCTTGCAGGGGAGCACAACCATCCCCATCCCCTGTCTCTGATTGTTGCGAAGATCCCAAGAAGCAGCAGTTCTGCTGTCAGGTGCACGTGTAATTTGAATTTGAGTGCAGCTGTCCAAATACCACAGCAAGCAGGTAGGTTTGTGCTGCAGGAGCCACAGGAAATGGAGAGAACAGCTGTTGAGACTGAAACGGAGCCATGGCCTTACATCAGCACTCAGGGGGCTGGGGAAAAGCATAGGGCACTCCCATGAGGACAGAAGGTGTTTTCTCCTTTCAGCTTTCCCAGTACAGAAGGGACCTCTGTCCCTGAGGCAAACCTTCTGCAGTTGCTTCTGACTCCAGGGTGGAGGCTGACCCCATATCCTTGCCCCTCCATCTTGTCTTGGCACATGAAAGCTAGGTCCTGAGAGGAAGAGTACTTAATGAAGAAGATGAGTAAACTTACAGAAGGTTTACCTGAGTGCTTTTCTTTTAGACAGGGAACAGAAATGCCAGATAAATATGTGTATTTGAGAAGTTGATGCACACAGACAGAAAGTCAGTGTCTCCTGCTCCTTTCTCCTGGCAATGATTCAGTGGTCTTGAAGCTGAATAATGCCAGGACTGCTGGGGAGAGAATACTGCGCGGCACCTGCATGGGCTTAGTTACAGCAAAGCAGGGGACTCCTATGCCCAGCAGCAGCTCCTCAGGAGGTGTGGGGAGAAGCCTCTCAGCTACTTTATAGGCAGGCTGCTATCACTCTGGAGGGAGCCTGATGTTTGGCAATGACACTTTGCCACTTCTTTGCAGGTTGGTTTGCAGACTTTAAAATAGTGTGTCAGGCAAAGAGAAGCTCCTGCTGCCAGTCAGCCCTACCTAATTGTGTCAGTAGCAGAAGCAGAGCATTGTAACTAAAGTCAGAGAACCGTTTGAAAAGAAAATGCACACCACGCTATTTCAGGTCCCTGCAGGGTTGGTGAGCAGCCAAAGAGATTCCCAGGAGGCTGGGCCGGGAGGGTGGTTGAGAAGGGATGCTACAGTGCCATTGTTACTTATCCCTGTGACATCTTGCTGCAGTGTCGTGAGGGATGCTGTGCCAGAGGAGCTGGCAGGTGGTGCTGGCCCTGTGCCTGCTGCTGGTTCTGTGGCAATGTTTCAGAGCCCCATTGGATGGCCTCACTCCCTTCCCTCGGGCTCCCTCCATCCTCAGAGTCTCTTCTACCCATTGCACCACTGACACCAACAGCTCTGCATGGTTCACCAGCCGCTACAACGTGACCGTTAGGCCTCTACTGACCGGTGCAGCCCACGAGCTCTCCTCTGATGTGATTCAGTGGTGGTTGGTGAGTGGAGGCATGCGTGGGAGCTTTGGGCTCTTCCTGAGCTCCTCGTCTGTTTGTGGTGGGGCAGGGCCAAGGGTAAGTTGGACAAATGTGCTGGGGGTGCAGGCGCTTCACTACTTTTCTACACCTCTCTGGGTTGTCTTGTGCCTTATTCCTACTATCCCCTTGGTGTTTTCCAAGTTTTTCCCAAGGCTCTGCTGGGAAGAGTGTGGTTTCCTTCCCCTTTGGGGTTACTGGGGGAGGGGATGACACAATGCTGACTGTCACTGCTCTCACTCCCTCAGACTCTGCAGGGTTCCCCAAGAGGCATCCAGCTCCAGGACATAATTCAGCAGCTCTTCACTGTCGTCCGAACCCCAACTAGCAGCATGTGGGACCTGTCTCGCTGCCAAACTTGTGCAGTTGTGGGGAACTCAGGGTGGCTGAAGGGCTCTGGCCATGGGTTGCGGATTGATGCCCACAGCTGGGTGCTGAGGTGGGTGACCTGAAGGAGCTTGGTCCCTCACCATCTCCTTAAGACTATGGCATACCCCCGGTGTCCCTGTAAAAATCCATCAACATAAGTCCGGTGATGGTGGGGGCTGCTGAAGCCCTGAAGGCCCCATCATTGGGGCACACACCAGCCCTGTGTCACCCATATCCCCTCTTTGCTGCTGGCCAGGATGACCTTTCTGACTTACGGGATTGGTAGGCTGGAACTGGCACAGTGCGCACCTTCATTTTTGGAACACGCTTTCCTACTGTCCACTAGGATGAACAGAGCAAAGATTGCTGGCTTTGAGCTAGATGTTGGCATGAGAACAACCCATCACTTCATGTACCCAGAGAGTGCAGTGAACCTTGGGCCTGGCATCCACCTTATACTCATTCCCTTCAAGCCACTGGACCTGCAATGGATAGCCAGCGCCTTCTCCACTGGAGAGCTCACACAGTGCGTCAGCTTCAGGGGATGGCATCTCTTCTGCCGGACACTCTGGGGACGGTGCAGAACGGTCCTGGAGACCCTGATGCTGCACTGGGGCTCTGGCAGTCTGCTGCACCACAGTTTGTGCGCATGGGCACTGACCTGTCGCTGCAGGGCTTGTGTGTCTTGCGGTCCCATATAAAGGCATTATGGGTGGGATGATGGTTGTCGCTGCTGTAGGGCCATGGGTTTGGCGTGTCCCTTCCCAGGGCCAGGCCAGAGGGAGGACGCTGCTGGGCCAGACCAAGGGAGTAGAGGTGCCATGGGACCAAGTGCTGGCAGGCACAGCCATGCTGCGCAAACTGGCATTTTCCAAAGGAGAGGCCCTGATAACACGTGTGCCTCACGATAACCGATGTCCTCTTGCTTTTGCAGCACGTACGTGAGAGTGAAACAGTTCATCAAAGCTGACAGAAATAAGGTAAGGTCTTGACAGGCTTCAGCTCCTCCTGGGCAGGCAGGAATCCTCTGTGCAGACTTGTTTTTCAGCAGGCTGCGGACAGACTGAACCAGTGAGTGGAAAGGCCAATGGCTGTGCTGGTTGCAGCATGAGCAGCCCCTGTTGTATGTAGCACATTGAGCAACTGATGGCTCCTCTGCTCCCCACATAGGTGCTAATCCTGAGCCCGGCTTTTCTCAAGTATATTCATGACAACTGGGTGCAGCACCGTGGACGGTACCCCTCCACTGGCTTCACGGCCCTGCTGTTTGCCTTGCATGCCTGCCAGCAGGTGAGGGACACCAGCAGGGCTGGATGCTGCTGCCATACCACCACTGCACCACTTGTCTGTGGTCTCACGCTATGCATTGTCGTCTTACTGGCATGTGCGTAGGTCTCTGCGTTTGGCTTTGGAGCAGACGGCAAAGGAAACTGGCACCACTACTGGGAGAACAACCGCTGGTCTGGAGCCTTTCGGAGGACAAGAGTCCATGATGCCGATGCTGAATTCAGCATCATCGAGAGACTGGCAGCTGAAGGCAGGATTTTACTCTACAGATGAAGCATTTCTAAGAAACTGAAGCCAGGCTGTCAGCACAAGAACTGGCAGCCTTCTGCACTGCTGGCAGCTGCCTTGGTACTTTAGCTTGCTTTCCTCATGGTCTCAGTGCTGTCCTATGCTTGGACTCACAGATCCTGCAGATCCAAGATTTTGGTGCTACCTGTACTGCTCCCACGAGCTGGAGCACTATGGTTGCCCAGTTCCCATGATGCTGCCATGGCACAGAGTGGGTATGTCTCTACTCATACTGGCTGGGAAAGAAGATGAGAGGTGATAGTGAGGCTGCAGGTGAGCATGAAGCCTGGCAGCCATGATTTTTTTTTACAGTATTTTAGATGATCTTTAAGGTCCCTTCCAACCCCAGCCATTCTAGCTTGGAGATAAATCAGTTTCCTTACCCCCAACGTCAAACTGCTTTTCTTCCTCACTGGAAACACACACAATTTTATAGCCCCCGCTACCAAAAATTACTGTCAAATTACCAAAAAACCGCAACCAAAAATTACTGTCAAATTAATTATAACTTTCTCTTCGTGCTTGTCACACTCACTGTGCATTGCTGGACCAGTGGCTTGGACCAGTGGCTTGGACCAGGTTTAGAATCAATATCAAAACAAAACCTGGAGTTGAAATTTAGAGTAATGAGTCTATTTTGCCTTTGTCTATTTTTTCCTCATTATTTTAAAAACTCATACAACGTAATTTCACATATCAAGAACATTCTTCACTTGTGTAGATCATTAAAAATAAAATAAACCACGATCATGGTACCTACATACCTTACTAGAATGGTTTTTAATTGTAAACACCAATTCAGTACTAGGATAGGTTCAAATATTTAAATATTCATCCAAATGCTTTATCAAAACACAGAGAGAATGGCCTTTATTTCAAAATATAAACAGAAGGGAAGCAAAAGGCCCAGTACAAACTGGGTTTTTCAAAATTAAAACTCTGAACACATTTTTTACTGAAACATTAACTTGCATCCTCTCTAAGAAGAGCAATCTGGAGCAACTGTAATGACCCACAGTACAGGAAGAACAGCCCGAGTGCTAGGTCTCGCCATGTAGTGCATGACAACTAGAAGGAAAGTGCATAGGATTCAACACATTTTCACAGAGGCTTGGAATACAGCATTAGCACACTCGGGATAATCTTTAGGGACAAACCAAAAAAAGCTAGACAGTGTCGCTAGAAAAATTATCTGATGGCAACTTCAATCCATTCCAGGTCTTATGACAATACAGTGCATTCTTCCTAAAGGTAAACAGAATGCAGCTATCTCCAGCAGCTCTTTCAGGGATTAGGGGAAGAGAACTGGATGAACATGGACTGACACAAAAGGGTTTTGCAGTAGGGTCTACACCACCAGGTAAGATAAAATAGCTAATCTTCATAGCAGCAAGGTTCAAGCAGTTCTATCCACAAATTAATGCCAAAGAATGATGGGACAGTAACTCAAGAGAGATCGGGGCCGTGTAGGCAATTCCAAACCTCTTATTTGGGCACTCAGACAATCACTTGTGTTTTGACAAGGATACTTAGTTCTCTTTAGTTTTCTTTCTGCTTATTTATGTTGTCTTCCCAAGTTCAATTTTCTTCTGGATGGCACGTGCTGAGTGATAGATCAAGGAGTCAATCAATCCTGCAACTAAAAAGGAAAAAATGTGGATGATCTTTCGAGGTCCTGTCCGATCCCAAATGATTCTATGATTCCTGGCAAGTGATGTGTCATGTTACTAGCAATCATCATGAGTACAGTACTGTACATCAGCTACAGGCTTGGTGAGCCACAACAGTCTTCATGCAGTTCTCCCCAGGGCTTGGCAATCCGGATCTTTCCAGTAGGCGATAAGGCCCTTAGATCCTTGCTAGGATGTGAGTACAGATTTAATGCTGCTCCTACTCACATGATCCCAACCTTCTGGGTTCCTGGAATACAGTCTGTTGGGTCATAGTCACATCTGATAAGCAATGAGGGAAGTCAGAATTGAATGGTGCTTCCTCAAGAGCATTCTCAGCTTTACCCAACTGTATCCTCGCTGGACTAGAGATTTAGCGGGCTTCTCCCTAGGGTTCAGCCAGCCACCTGCCTTTTTTTAGTTACATTTGAGACACTATCAATGGGGTGGTGAAGGCCATTGACAGGACTGAAGTAACCACAATTCCCAAAACTGGGACAGAGGCCAACTTGGTAACCCCAAAGGTCATCCAGTGGAACCACTGGGAGGTATGGCCTCTGTAACTGAGCCCAGTTTGTAACCATGACTCTGTCTGAAGAGACCCATAGTTGCTTCACTTTGTAGTCCCTGCAGAGCAGCGCTCACTGTCTGGGAACAGTCTGAGACAGCTATGTCCATGGCAAACTGGGTTCACAGACTTCACTGGTTTTGGTTCCGCATGAAAGCAACTTTCTGCTTACAGACCCAAGGTGGCAAAGAAAGCGGTTCAGATGCCTTCATATGGTATGCGAAATGCCACAGTCCTTGAAAACAAAGTGTTCTGTAGAAATTCAGTTTTATGATAGCCCTATCATAATGAAAAAATTGAAATCACAATTAAATATGGTAATAGTTCTACATCACGTACAGCATTTCAAAAGCTTGCGGTGCTAATTACAATCAGCCACCATGCCCGTGGCCCTGCAGAACAGGCTATATCCCCTCCCAAATGCTGAAATATCTTTTCCTATCAAACAGTGGGTTTTTTTTAACAGCCAGGAAAACTTTAGAAAGATTAGGATGGCAAACATTAACACTTTGAAGAGACAAAAGATTCAGCTGTGCAATACCTGTAAATATGCCTCCAACAATGGCACAAACTCCTGTGAGAAAGTGTGTAAAAGACCTGGAATGAGGAAAACAATTTGAACAACCAGCATGAACCCAGATACCAGTACGTCAGATAAGGAAAACTTAACTAATAAAAATGAATTCGTAATTATCATATTAACTGCATGTAGTATGCATATATAAATAATGCATAATGTGTTATATACATTGCTGACAATGAACACATTTAATAATTAAATAACCCGTTAGAAACAGGGTGGAGTTTGGCGCCAATACTTTCAGTGAGCGGCACTGAGTCGCATTACCACTGTGCTCTAATGAGCTCGATGGCAACACCAGGAAACGAATACTGAATTTATAAACCCTAAAGGATGAAATTTTAACAATTCCAGGAAGAGGGCACACACTGTGCTAGTGCCTCATCACCTTCTGAGTGAGGAATTGCTTCTAAAGATCTAACTTAAGTCTACCTTCTTTTAGCTTGAATCCATTCAACCTTGTCTACCACTAGATACTCTAGCAAAAAAGTCCCTCTCCAGCTTGCTTTTCTTTTTTTCTTTTCCAGGTACTGGAAGACTGTTATAAAGAGACTCTGTCTGTTTTCCAGGATGAACTAATCCCAACTCCCTCAGCCTGTCTTCGTAGGAAAGGTGGTCCAGTCCTCCAGTCATCCTTGTGGCCCTTTCTAGACTTGCTCCAAGAAACTAACCAAGCAGACTGGGTGTTGCTGTAGGTGCAGGTAAGAGGAATATACTATATACATCTAGTATTGCCATTCAGAATGACTGAGGATGGTTTTGGATGGCCTTCAGGCATTTGCACTGTTGTGTCTAAGTAAGCATGGAGTTTTCAGCTATGCAAAATGGCAAAATCAATGTGAGGTGAATTAAGTATACTGAAATTGATTTCTCTTACCTGTGTTTTTCTGTCAGCTTCACCATCATGGGGGAAAGTTCATACAGCACAAATACTCCAGGCAGACCCTGGTCCCCTAGTAGCCCATTGGCTATCTTTTCATGTCGTGTCACTGAAAACTGGTTAGTCCTTACGACCTAGCAGGAAAGAAACAAAGCAAAGCTTTTTTTATTGAGTAACTGTAAAGGCTACAATTACAGAAGTTCAACAGACCACAACAGTGTAGACCTGCCCACTCCCTCTTGGGGGTCCTGACAGTGGTCATAAATGGTTCTTCTGTGTGCTGCCATTCTTCTACACCTTGATCCTACCAGTCCTATTCTAGAATTTGGTTTCTGTAAATTATGTTCTACCATCCCTAATAAGCTATTTGTCAGAAATTACTATCCAAACCGAAAAAATTACTATCCAGTTCCTTTACCAAATGGCATATTTGGGGGTTCCAAATACTGAATGTATAACAGACCTTGATATATATGCTGCAGCACGCATAGATGCTGCATATACTACTGATCCATACTACTCAAAGTACGAACATTACCACTTGCGTGACTCCTCTCCTGGTGACTGACAGATAACAATTCTTTTGACAAAAGACGTCCTTTGAAAACTGAACAACACTACAGTAGAATTTAAGATTTCAGCAAGAGAATACAAGCTATGTTTGCCTTTCCAATGGATTCTGTTAGATTGCTCTGCCCACGTTGCTCTAGGATAGTTTCTCTTGAATGTCTGTATTGTATCTACTGAGGCTGTGTAGCTCCCCAGATTTACGGTTCCTTTGTAGGTTCTTGCATAAATAATGAACTGCCAGCATTTTACAATTCAGAGTGCCTAACGTAACAGGAATGTTGTGTAAATATTCAGCACAATGCTGTTCTGATTGC
This sequence comes from Upupa epops, assembly GCA_013397515.1. Classification (NCBI taxonomy): domain Eukaryota; kingdom Metazoa; phylum Chordata; class Aves; order Bucerotiformes; family Upupidae; genus Upupa; species Upupa epops. The sequence continues at coordinate 521,997 of VZRI01011492.1, forward strand.
AGTGATATGTTGTTTCTGATTGCAAGGTTTTGTTAGACAGTATATGAATTTGGATGAAGAACCTGAGGTTCTACAGTTACAAAACTGGCAATAAAACAGCACAGGACAAGGAAGAAAAATTCTGGCATAGTTTCATCCACATGTAGATCAGTCCTTGCACTGAACAAGCCCCAGAACCACTTTTAGATTAACATCTAAGTTTGAAGAACTTGAAGAAGGACCATGGATTTGTCTTTGTTCTCACCCTGGTATCTCTTCAGTATTTGTTTGTCCTACCTGACCTAAAAGGAGGATGTATTCTGAAAACAAGATTGGAAATCTAGCCATGTTCTTCTGGAGTCTAAAGGAGTTTATAAATTGGAGACAAGCTGATGTTGGGCTATTCTCCAGAGAACAGTTTTAGCATCTCCCTGATGCTTTGACTTCTCTTCAGCATGTACTATGAAGGATTAGTGAAAGAACGTGATGAAAATAGCAGGGTCACTGTTCTAGATGGAACAGAGGAGGCTGAAATCTGCTTCATCGCTGCTGCTACACTACAAGTAACAATACATCATAGAAATTTTTATTCTTGATGGGCCAGTGTTGCAATGAAAGTCTAAGCGATTGTGTTGCTTCTACTAGAGGACACGTGTGGTCAGCCATCAGAATACGAGAAAGTCTAAAGACTTTCACTTGCCAAAGCAGTATAGATAAAAGGTACTTACTTCACCATCTACTTTCATATACACCGTAGGGACCACTTTGACAAAATACTGAAACATCATCGAAGCTAGAAACAAAGATAGACACAACTCAATCAGTAAAAGAGCTGGAAGGCGTAACTGACAGGTTAAACAGCTAAACTGATTTTGCTCAGCTTGTCAAGGAACACCTTTTTGCACAGCTACTGGAGGTTTTAAAGGGCAGTAAATGTCTGACATGAGTTTTCTTTGGCCAACATGAATCTTGATCTTCTTCCAAACAGACTCAAAATTACCAGCATTTTGGTCTTGACTAAATGGAAAACGTTATGGAAAACAGCTTTCTTGCACAGTTTTACCAGTGTAATGTTTTGAAAATTTTTACTTTAGTACACAAAAACGTTTCACAGCATAACCCTAAGAAAACACGCTCAACTCTAAAAGAGCATCTTATATCAACTTCTATTAACGCTACAGTTTATTCCTGTAGAAGCATGATTTTTATCATGTGTGGATTAGTGAAGCAAAGTAGAACATCTGCTGCCTAGGATAAGCCTGTCCCTTCAGTTCTTTTAAGGATGATGAAAGTCAGGAGTTGCTTTTAGGAGGCTTTTAGGCTTCTTCTCTAAGGCCCTGAATATTAAGCTTCAGCTTACAAAGAGATTACCAGTGAATTATAGGCCTCCTCTCAAAGAGTCGGTCACTCCACAGAAAAAACTATGGCATCGCTAGTGTAATCAGCATTATACCACTTTTTATGTTTCTGTTGTTTGTAAAGTTCTATTCTTCGATTTGTATGCAAGAATTAAAATCAGTGGTGTAAAATATAAAATAGTGGACAATGGAAGGGCTAACAACTGACATATTTCTCTAAACTGTATTATATAATAGCTCCGCAAGTACCTGCAAAGGCAAACTTTTGTTGTTTTTTTCGATCCATGAAAGGCTGCAATTTCTGCAGTGGCAGATAAAGCGATACAGTCTCTCACGGAAAATTTACACAAGCAGGCTTGTCTGAATAAACCAAGATTACAGTTTGAGCAGCAGAAACATGAGATGATGAGGTGCTCTAGGTGATGGTGTTCTCTCTAGGTAATCTGGTTCTCTCTACATAATCCAGCTCTAGCAGGGGGGTTGGACTAGATGATCGCCAGAGTCACTTCGAACCCGTACCGTTCTATGATTCCACAAGAGGAGAATTGCCTTTCCTCCTCAAGCCAGAAAACAGGAGTTCTCTAGAGAATGTAACAGCTGTTCAGCTATTATTGTTGGGTACATCAAGGTCAGGCAGATGCCACAGCTGTCTGGTGACAATCAGTTAGGCCTATTTCCCCTACCCTGCATCTTCTGGTTATGTCCTACTGGATGCAGAAGCGAGACGGGGCTTTTCCCGGACTACACCTAACACGGGTGTGTAACAGTGATGTACTACACCTGCTGTTGCGCAACTATAAATAGTGAAAAGACAGCTCTTTCAGAAAGGTCACAGAATCAAAGCACATTGGCAGATTTTTTGCAGAAGAATGGAGCAATGTGTTCCAGAAAGGGCTCTAGGTGGAAGAGTCCATGTTTTCTGCAGTGCTCTCAGGGTTCTTGCTGAAGACTGGCAACTTTACACCTCTTGTAATACTTACTAATACAGACAATTACAAAGAGATTTCTCTTAGCTGATTTTTACCTTGCTGTGCAGTGACATCTGTACCATCCAGAGGGTTCACAATTCCTGGATAATCTCTTCCAAACGAGAGATGCTTGATATAGTGCGTCATATTTATCTGAAACAGAAATGCTAATAACTTAAAACAACTGCACAGCATCTGAGGGTCAAGGTAAAGGACCTAAAGTTAATTGTGATTTTTTTTGAGTGGAGCTCTGGAACAGAGATGGTTACTCCCTTACTCTGCATGTCCCTACACTGGACTTGAAGAACTTGCTCTGTCTCATGAAAAAAGATACCAAGATGTGGAATTGCTCCTATTCGTGATGCAGAGATCCCCCAATTCCATTGCCTAAGATACCAAGATGTGGAATTGCTCCTATTCGTGATGCAGAGATCCCCCAATTCCATTGCCTACGATACCAAGATGTGGAATTCCTCCTATTCGTGATGCAGATCCCCAATTTTGTTGGCCACCTCCTCCCCACCCTGCTCCTCTCCCTGCCATAGGAGCAACATGCTGTCAGCTGCCTCGGTGACATAGGTATGGGTATCATGCTTTCCTTCCGGCACAAGATAAGCTCCAACAGTTTCAGAAACAGTTGTGAAATGGAAATGTCAATCACAGAAAACCGGAAAGCACCGATTAAAGAGACAGCTTGACAAGCAACGTGCACATGTCCCAGAGCAGATATGGGCGCCCTGTGTGAAAGCAACAGGTTCTGCTCGGACTCATAGCATCCAGCCAGGATCAGAAAAATAGGATCTAAATGTGGCAAAAAGAGGGAAATCTGGAAGAAAAGCAGACCACAGTAACTAGAACATTATCTTAGAACACTTACATTATCAAGCCCAAAGCTCTGCAGATCATGAACTGTAGAAGAAAAATAGTTTAATAACACAGTTCAGACTCTGAAAATAAGCGTATCTGTTTTCCCTATTTTAGTTTGTAAGGGAGATCTTTTAAGTTCTATCACTGCCTAAAATGATGAGAAAATCGACCGGTTTTCTCTTTTACTTGTAGTAGGGCATGTGATAGATAAAACATCTGCAACTCCCCTTCTGATACAGATCAGTCACTGCTAGAGTGAGGGACAGAAAGTAACTTTAGTGTGGGGTTACTTTAGGTATTTCAGTCCTCACCTAAATATATTCTTAATCTAGGGCAGAAACAAGATCCCAGAGGCAAGCAAGGAAAAACGTCACTGTTATCGCATCTCCTCTACTGTAAAACACAGAGGCACCACAAATCTAAATTAACTGAGGAGAGAGCATGTGCAAGTAGCCTTGAGGATGGTTTACATCAGAATGGCAGTTCTATAGAACAACTGAGATTGCCAAGAAATATTCTCCTCCAAGTTCTGCACTTCCCAAACACAGTTTTCTATGTCTTCATGATGTTTCTAAACTTCTGTAACACAACTTCAACAACATCCTCCCCGTGGAAGTGCTGTTGTAGCTATGGATAGCAATGCAAAGATATTCAAAGAGCACTATCAGATGTACTTGGAAGATAAAGGTCAGAAGGGAAAGAAATTACTTTACCATGCACATGAGACTGTTGGAAACTTTTTCCTGGTGCAAAGTGGAAATTTCCAGCTACCTGCAGGAGATAGTAATCTTTCATTAAAAGGATAAAAACTACATATATCAGGCAGTTGTACTGGTGCTTGGATTTTTAAATCTGTTTCAACAAAATACACACCAAGCAATTAATTTTCACGGGTAACAATATCAGCAGATATTGCCCTAAAAAGTTTTATAAATTCCCCTTCTTCCTCAGTCAGTCATGTAGAAGCCATAATTGCATAATGATGTTAAAAAACAACATTCTTTGCAGATTATTTATTTCAGTGGGCATAAAAATGGCAAGAAGGAGGAATTAAGTTTGTTGGGAGTGACCTGACCGCTGCCGCAGGAAATAGAAAAAGCAATCACAGAAAAGGAGTGAGGAGAATGAGCGGGGATAATGCAATAAACAAGAGCAATCTTATGTACGCATCCTTGAAAATAAGCTGCATGCAAAATGAACGCACTAAGGCTAAAACACCCCGTCCCCCATCTCCCAAAAAACAGCTCTCCTAACCCCACCCATCTCCATCCCTAAAAGAAAAATTTGGTTAAAATTTCATCCTGGAATCTGAAAGGGATACGGATATTAGGTGCCAATCCTCCCTGACAGATACTCGCAATCACATATGCTCTTCCCTGGAAGATACAAATATCCCAAGCCGACCTGCTACATTGCACCTTCCATGTCTATGCAAATCTGTGGATTATGTTAACTGCAGACCTAATGGGAATGGAGATGTGCAAAGTTCCAAGTGTTTATTTAACAATGACCCCCAGAAATTTCTCCAGCGACACCTAACCTCTGGACCCCTGCTACGTCCATCATTTCCCTTCGAATCTTTCCCGTTCACCATACTGCACGATAGAAGGTCTCGTGACGGTTGAGTTGCCACGATGACACTCAAATCCCCACATCTGGCTTCATGAGTAATAGGTTCACTTTCCAGAAATAACGAATACAGTCTCCAAGTAGAGTGCGCAAAGATGCAAAAACCCCAGAGTTTGTAAAAAATAGCCTGGGCCTGGCTTCTAGAGTGAACGTGGGTACGTAACCTCCGAAGCCAAGTGTTCTAGGTTTGGTAACCTGCCAAATGGCAGGGTAGTTAGAGACAACTGTCTAGTTATCTCTAGTGTCTAGTACTACAGTTTCATTCACCGGGTGCCAAAACTACCTCTCAGCATTTTCTGCTTTGACAACCGGGTCAAACGACGTTGCTTCCACTGTTTTTCTAAAGAAACAAAGCCCTTTCACTCCATAGGCACCTCTGCCAGCAAGCTGCAGGTTAATGTTTTCTCCAGAATCCACTGACAGTCTCTGTCTTAAAATGACAAGGGCACCTGGGACAATCTAACCTCCAAGAAGCTGCCTCTCCTCCAGACACCTCAGCAGAAAGACTCACTAGTAGAAAAAGTTACACCTCCCCAGACAGCATGCTTCCCACCAGTCCACAAAATGAAACGGTCCTTTCCCGCAGCTTTTCCTGAATCTCCAATTGAACGTTTTTATGGGCACAACTACATTTCTGAGTACAGGGGTTATTATATTACAATCCTGTGAATACCTAAAGCTGGAAAAATAGAAACACCCCGGCTCTGCCTTCTTAAAGCCATCATCATCATGCAGCAGCTTCACAGCAAAAACCATCTCTCACCTTGTTGACTTCTAGGAAACCATACACTTGGCAGCCCTCATTCTTCTGCTCTTGCATTTTCTGGCTAAACCCTTCCCTCTTGCACTGCTCTATGCTATCTGGGTTCTTGAAGGCCCAGCCTCGTCGCCTGTATGCTTCTCTGACATCATCACAAGTATTACAACACCTGCAAAAGCACAAGCACTATTTTACCGTTGTTGTCACTAGACAGAGATGCTCCAGCTCTGGGTTTGAACTGAACTTGGCAGGGGAAAGTGATCTGAAACTGACAGATGGGACAAACCAAGTTACTACATAGCAAAGGGCAGACCAAAACCTATGGACTGTCACCGATCTGCTCTTACAGGAATCTGCAGGTAGAATCATAGAATCATTAAGGTTGGAAGAGACCTACAAGATCATCAAGTCCAACCATCAACCCGGGAATATGCAGACAGGACGAATAAGAAAGGTCAAATGACACCTATTGTTTGTGTGAATGATAAATGTCTGCTCGCTCTTTCCATTAGGATACAAGGGCTGCAGCAGAAGTGAGAAGGCAAGGCCTTAACAAAGTTTTATTCTGAGACCGCTCACGTAATCACAGAACCGCAGAATCATTAGGGATCGGAAAGGACCTTGAAAGATCATCTAGTCCAATCCCCCGCCACAGCAGGATCACCTAGACCAAGTCGCACAGGACCATATCCAGGTGGGTCTTGACAATAATTCATATGGCGATAGCACATAACCCGCGAAAAGACTGTTTGCTGACATACAATCTTTGTGCTTCTGCAAGGGCACTGCAATCTGTGCTGCCCTTAAATGGGCACGTAGGCACACTAAACAACCTAACTGCACATTCTTAACAATCACGAGGACAGCTTCCAAAGGCATATCGAAAATCACACCAGTTCTCGTCATTCTCTGAACCCAAGCCCTGGAAGACCTCATGGCACAGGTCTTCACAGACATTTTGACAAAAAACCTCAAACAACCAAAAAAGCCACAAACCCCACTCCCCCTAAACGCAGTACAATTATTAATTCTACTGCTAATAATAGAAAGATGTAAAGGTTACCGAATGTCCTCTGACTCTGCCCCGTAACAGCTCTCACAGCGACTGGCATCCAAAGAATTTGGATCGAACACTTTTTCTTCTTCTTTACCCAGCTCTAATACAAAAGAAGATTCAAGGTTATGTGGCATCCCTAGAAACGCTACCTTGGACTCTCATCCTACACAAAGTAACAGTTCTACAACGCTAACACAGCCGTTTTATATCAGAAACTTTGCATCCTGCACCCAAAGCCCAACTGGAATGGCACGCATAGAGCCTGCTGAGTTACGAAACGAGACCAAGAGTCAGAGCAGCATTTGCCTTCTCCAGAACACCCTTCACAGAAATGACTAGCTATCTGTAAACCTTGCTGGAGTGCTGATCAGATGTTATTTACATAAAGGCTGGGTGAAAGCACATTCTAAAGTAGACCAAATCAATTAACTGCATAGTCAATCAAAAGAAAATTGACCTCCAGGATAACACTGTTGACAAGGCACACACGTTAACCACTGCTGACAAGCAATCTTTGCCACGTAACAATTCTGCCAGTGTCCGTTCCTCACGTGTGTCGAGTGCACAGCCACAGTACGGCTGGTTCACGAAGTCATGGAGTTTTATTTTTATGTGCATAAGGCTGAAGAGGGACTTGTAACAACAGAGATCAGAGCTAAGGACAGCTGACAACTGCCAAAGGGGAGTAGATGCCTCTAAAATATCAACGGGACTTTTATTTTCTCAAGAAGCAAAACAAATATCAAAGGCCTGCAAATTCAGGAGTCCTGAAGAAGTTAGCCTAGGAATTTTGCGTCTGCAACTTTCACAAACATTTGATTTTATAATAAGAGACCCAGTTAAAATCAGTCTGCCTCATCTCACAAGCCCTGAGGGACAGAACCCAGTCTCTTGTGTACAAAAACCCTTCAAGGTTCACTATCTAGGCACTGCTACATTACCCTCTGGAAATCTTGAAAGGGTGGATCCTCAGATAACAAGTGTTGTGAAAGATGTTAAGGTACAGAGGCAGACACTGCTGAGGGGACAAAATGTTATCAGGGTTCTTCTTGTTGAAACTGGGAGCTGTAACAGGCAGCTGCGAGTATTAAAAAATACCCGTATTTAGTACTAGACACAGAACTTGAAACGCACAATGTGCTTTTAAGACAGCCACTTTTGCTAGAGCAGCTAGCTGCTTGACTTCTAGTCATAAATCACTATTAACTCGGTAGCTTTATTCCTGAACTGCATCCCTGAGTTCCTGTTGTAATTTCAGGGAGACCAAGCAAAGATTTGCCTAGTAGAAAAAGTGACAAGTATAACAGGAGTTGATATGATTTGCCAGTATAACAGATGTGTGTGCTACACACCGTACAGGAGTTTGTGGTGGTCGAATGCTCTTCACCTGACATCCCATGAATCTCAAAACAGGCATGTAGTGACGGAAAGACCACAGGAGGGTCCGTGCAACAATGGCAGGAGATCTTCTTACCATGCCTCTCGGCCTCTGGAGTTACACGATTGCCAGCTTTATCCAAACGCTGTTTGAACAGATTGTGCTCTACATCCAACTGTTGCTCTCCTGCTACATCCATGGCATCAATGCTCAAATCTGAAACCAGTAAGCAAGGAAAGCAGTCTGTAAACACACGCTTGCAATGACAGGCCAAGGAAGCAGTCATTCAGTGAAAATACTCAAACTGTCAGTAAGAGAGATAAGAATGTGTCATAACAAACAGGTGTGTATGGCTAGGGCCAAGCAACACAGGAGGGAATAAAAAGCATGCTGCAGTACCCTAAATGACCCTCCCAAATACAGGATTTAGCTCTAAAGGTTTTCTACCATGATAAAAATCAAGCCTTGAACCCCAGATAACTCTGTGCCAACTTTTACAGTACCACTGAGCACTCCGGAAAAGTACACCACCTACAAAAAGTTGAAGTGGATTTATAACTCGTTCTTATTTACAATGTAGAGAAATAATGCTGCCTGACTGAAAACACCGGTTTAAATGTACAGAGGGCCTGGCTGGAACCACCGCGTATGGTAACCACAAAGGATCACCAATTGTCCCTGCTGTGGCCCAAGTAGTGGCACAGCACCGAGAAGCATTAGGCCCACTGTGCCTGTTGGCCCTTGGGCAATGCTGACAAGTAGCCCCAACGCTTAGAAGCTTGACTCACAAGCACATGGCATATGCGGAAAAGTAACATCTAGATTGATCTTCAGTTTCTCTCCCCTTGATTTGTCCACATACAATTCTGGATGAACCTAGAAACAAAACAAACCAAGAGAGTCCTGTGTCACTTAAAGCAAATCAAAAGGCTTCTTTCCATCAACTGCTCTGACACAGGAGTTCAATTTAATGATGTGGAATTGGTGAGACACCCGAATTGTAGCCTCCCTTGCCTTCATGGCAGATTAAGCTCCTGCCATCTGTAGTGCCTTTAAAAAGGATAATAACTCTGGAATTGCAGAATCTGGGGTGGTTCCTGTGCTTGCTGTCTCTTCTTTGTATCCCTCCCTTGTAGGTAGCTGCCCAGCGCCAAACGGCATGAGGGAAGGGCACAACCTGCCGGCTGCCGTGCGGCCCTCGGGCAGGGAAACCGGCGAGGGAAGAAACCCCGAACAAATCTGCTGCGCAGTGGCGGTGCGTGGGGACAGAGCCGCCTGCTCGCTGGGGCCGAGCCTCCGCGTCCCCCATCCCCCGCCGACCTCACTCACCTCCTTGGTGAGGTAGTACTGCAGCTCCGAGAAAAAAAGCAACACCATAAGGAGCCCGCTGACGACCGTCACTGCCGGAGAGACGAAAGCCGCGTCACTGCCGCCGATCGCGCCTCCTCACCCCGACTCAACCTGCCAGCCACCGACCNTCCCACGGACCGGTCCGAGCCCTCCCGCCGGCCCCGGTAGCCCTCATCCCGCCCGCTCACCTAGCGCCCCCCCGCACGTCTTGACCCGAAAGTCTTCCAACGTCTTGGGGAAGGCATCGAACCGCTTCAACCGCCACAGTGACTCCATAGCACCGCGCGCCCCGGAACTCTACGCGCCTTCCGGGGCCGGGCCGACACCGGCCCCGCCCTGCTCCGCCCGACACCACAACCTCAAGTTGGTGAAGGCGGTGCCGCTGAGAGTTTCGTCTCATGTTTGAGATGTCTTTAGTGTTGTGGTTGGTGGTGTGTGTCTGTGTGCCCTTGCTTGGCTTGGGGCTGCCCTGCTCCAGGGCGTGGAACAGCTCTGAGTCTACGGTTAATACTCTGTAGGCAAACGGTCGGTGTCCGATCCGTTTCAGAGCAAGTAGCCGTACCTGTAGCAGAGGTTATTTCTGTAGAGACATCCGGCATGATTAGGGGTTAGATTTAGTGTTAGAATTTGAAGTTTTGGATATGATTAGCTTCATGGGTTAGGGCTTCGTGTATCTGGAAGGAGCAAGGGCTCTGGAAGGTATTTTTCAGGAGGTTTCCCAGCGCTTTTTGGGACAGCGTGGAAGTGCTGGTGGTTTTGGTGCAGTTGGTGGTCCTCCTGTCACAGTGCTAGGTGTGGTAGCGTAACACTGGGAGCTGCGATCCTGGCCACGGGTCAGGTAGTGGCATGTAGGAGATGCAGGTAGGCAGATATTTACGTGGTAGGATTTTGAATGTGTCCAGAGACAGACTCCACCATCACGCAGGGTAATCTGTTCCAGTGCTCTAGGCCCTCTTTCGATCTTAATTAGATTCTCATAGACCAGGTTTTGTGGACCTTAATCACACCAATTGCTGAAGGCGTATGAGAGGGCGAGAATGGAGGCAAAGTCGTCCTGACCGGGGCCGTCCGTGCCCGCTGCACCAGCTCTCCGTGTCCCCGAGTCCGGGCTCCGAGAGCCGCCGACACTGCAGCCCCCACCCACCTGGCCCCACCGCAGCCGGGAGCACTCAGCCTTCCCAGCCGCGCTGCGCCCTCTGCCCGGTACAGTGCCGAAGGGCCCCAGGCCGGGATAGCGCTTCCGGGGCAGAGGTAGCATTTCCGAGGTAGCAGGGCCAAGAGGAGCAGAGGTACCATGACGACTCTCCGGGCCTTTACCTGCGACGATCTCTTCCGCTTCAACAACATGTGAGCGCTGGCTGTTCTCCTTCCCCGTTTCTCCCGCTCCCCTTCCTCTCCGCGCCCCGCCATGGGCGCGCCCAAGTGGCTCCCCTGTTCCTCGGCAGCCGCCGTTGCCTGTCCCCCGGGGGAGTTCGGTGCGGCCTCTCGGCCGGCTGGCGGGACACGAGCCCGCGATGAGCGTTGCTCTCCTCCCGCAGCAATCTGGACCCGCTGACGGAGACCGTATCCTTCGTGCCGACCGCTGGGGAGGAGGCGCGGGGGTCTAGCGTGGGCGGTGGCAGCTTGATCCTTAACCGGTCACCCCAGTATGGGATACCGTTCTATCTGCAGTACTTGGCCCACTGGCCGGAGTATTTCGTTGTCGCCGAGGCCCCAGGCGGGGAGCTGATGGGCTACAGTGAGTGTGGTGCAAGCTCCCCTGAAACAACATCCCCATTCCTTTCTTTTCCTCCTTTTTTAAACATACTGCGTTCGTAGGGCCTTAGCTTTCTATTGCCTTGTTGGTAGAGAGTACAGCTTTTATTCCTCCATAGTGGCCAAAAGGCTCTAATAGTTGCAAGGATGGTGGACTAGATTTGGGCATCTAGCGCCTTCCTCCTTTCATTATTCCAGTCACATCCTGAATTCTGCTCAGTTAATGAGACATGAGAGTTGCTTTAAATTTACATTTGGAAGTCACAACTCAAACAACGCATTTGCAAAGATTTTTGGTTTTTTCACTAGTCAAGAAACTGCTCTAGCAAAATGACATTTGTAGCTGTTGCACAGTCACCGAGTGGTGACGTAGACATCCCCATTTGAGTCTTTACCACATGCTTGGTTTGTTTGTAAATCTGCGTAGCTGTGGGAAGTATGTCATTGAAAAGTTGCTGCTGCGCTTGATGCTCTGTATGTTCACAGTAATGGGTAAAGCAGAAGGATCTGTGGCTAGGGAAGAGTGGCATGGGCATGTTACCGCTCTTTCTGTGGCACCAGAATTTCGACGGCTGGGTTTGGCCGCTAAGTTGATGGAACTACTGGAAGAAATATCAGAAAAGTGAGTATTGTGTTTAAGTAATCTTTATGCAGGCAGATACCAGACCACGGTTTGAGTATTTGATTTGCATGAAATGGACCCAATGTTGCTTTGAGTCGTGTTGACTGGCTGAAAATACTCGGAGGAAAAAAACTGATTGTTGCTGGCCGTTTTAAAATCTCTGAATCTCGGGGTTTCTCTGAAAGTTACCTTGCTAGGATGGAGTAGGGAGTAGCTGAATGCCACTAGAGATACTGTATAAAAGGTGCTTTTTTTGGTAGAAAAAGACCTTTGTGAAACATCGTCCCTGTTTCCTATAGGGCGTCCACCATACTTGCACAAAAATTGTGTGCTTTGTGTCATTCCCTCAGACAAGTTCTTGAACGCCAGACAGTATCTTGGCTTGCTTTCCGTGTCATGCTTGGACATGTGTATCTGCAAGAAATGCAATTTTTCTCACAGGAAAATGTTCTCGACTGGTGCTGGTAGGACAAGGCTGTTGTAGTTGTTAATTTCACAAACTAGCATGATGTTTTGAAAAGTTTGCCTTCTGAAGAGAAGAGCTGTCTCATGCTAGGCAACTGAATTTTGTGACTGACTCCACACTCCTTACCTCCCTGCTCCCCTGTGTCAGCACAATCTAAAACTGTGGATGTCTGCGTTTTAAAAACATAATTTATTAGGAGTTATGCGGGTGTTAAGCTTTCTTAAGCTCCTAATTCTGAGCCTGCTTGCTGGTGTCGAAGAATGGTCACGCAATGAAAGGAAAGCGAAATTCGTTCCTCAGTAAAGGGGTGCGTTGTTAGTACAGCGTGAACGATGTTTGATTAGTGTACTACATCATCAGACCTGTTCTAGGTGATGACAAGTTATGGGGTTACTCTGTAGAATTATATTCACCTACTATTCCTCACTGTGTTTTTTTGCTTGTTTTTGTTTTTTCAAAGAAAGGGTGGATTTTTTGTTGATCTGTTTGTGAGAGTATCCAATCAGGTTGCAGTAAATATGTATAAGCAACTAGGCTACAGTGTGTACCGGACAGTGTTAGAGTACTACTCTGCTAGCAATGGAGAGCCAGATGAAGATGCTTATGGTAAGTGCCTGAGGCAGAAGACATTGTTTGTATGATTGATTTTTTTTTTATATGAAACAGGTAGTTGTTGACGGAGATTGTTTATACTCCTTAAGATTGTTTTTCCTACTAAAAGTTACATTAATTATAAACCTTAATCTTTCAGTTTACACATTTTGCAGGTGGTAAAATAGGCAACAAAACAACACATAAGTACGAAGAAATTTATCCTGTCTCTAAGACGAAAATAAAAATGCGTTTTTTTCTTTAATATTTCTTTCTGAGAAAAGCTTATACCGAGCAGCTGGGTGTTTTGCTAACTTAACCAGACAGTTCTTGTCTTGGTTTTTTTTCCATAACGGGAACTACGAAACTTTATTTTTCTCAGATTTACTAATTTACTAGTGTCAAGAGTCAATATTGGCAGAGAATTGGTGATGGTTTCGGTTTTATAGCAAAGAAATATGGAAAACCAAGCGTAATAACATAAATTCTGTTAACAAAACTGAAGTGCCTGCTGCTTCCTCTTTTTAGTTTTTTCCTTTAAGTATTCTCCCCAGAAGGTTACGTGGCTATGCTTGTCAGTCTTTTCTGTTCTTGCACTGTTAGTTTGATATGCAGGAGTACAGTAGTACAGGGCTACAGACAGACACGTACCATTGTTGCAGATACCTAATGTATTGTATGTGTTCACGTAGCCTTCCATTTCCATTCCATTCCCCTCAGTTTCACGCAGTGTTCTGTTTCAAATGGTAATGCTGCAGCTGAACGAGAATAAAGACGTGAGAGCGAGTTTGTCCAGAGGAGGGTGACCAAGGTAGTCAGAGGTCTTGAGAGCAAGACTTAGAAGGAGTGCTTGAGATCACTTGGTTTGTTTGGCCTAGAAAAGGCAGAGGGTGCAGGGTTGCACAAGAGAAGGACCTCATCAGAAACTACACTTTCCTCAGGGGAGCAGCGGAGGGGAAGGTGCTGATCTCCACCTTCTTGTGAACAGTAATAGAACAGAAGAAAACGTAACGAAGGGGAAGTTCACATTGGACATTAGGAGAAGGCTCTTCACTGAGAGGGCTATCAAGTCACTGGATCAGGCTCTCTAGGGAAGTGGCCAAAGGCGTCAAGTCTTTCAGAGTTCAAGGAGCATCTGGACAATGCTCTTAGTCACATGGTTCAGTTTTAGGCAGTCCTGTGAGGAGCAGGGAGGTGGACATGATGAGCCTGAAGGGTCTTATTATGTGATCGTAGGATATCTTTTTCATTAAAAATTATCTTCTAAAAGAGAATTTACTTGATGTGGCTTAGTGCAATCACCGCTTTATCCTAACAGCATTTTTTCTTTTGCTACAGATATGAGAAAAGCTCTTTCAAGGGATACAGATAAGAAATCAATTATACCTCTGCCTCATCCTGTGAGACCAGAAGACATTGAGTAACTCTAAGCTGTGGATCTTGCACAACTTTCCCCTCTTCCTTCAACCTGAAGAACTCAGAAAAATCTTAGGCTCAATGTTCTGTCCCGTCAAATAGCCAAAAACATTGAGAAACTTACTCATGCTTTCTCTGTTGGTAATGGCTGCATACTCATGTGCTTACCCCTATCCTTTCCCACACTGGAAATTCAGAGACTATTAAAATGGAATTACTATCTGTATGGTGTTGTATTAATTTTCTTTTCACCCAAGACCTTTTGTTTTTAGTGATTTCCTGAACTGGCTCAGTTAGGTGGTGTGGATTATCTCTTGGGGGTTATCCCAGGTGAGTTACGTGCTGTGGTTTATCCTGGATGGACCCCCAGCGTAGGTCAGCCCCATATGTTTAGCCCTGTGAGGTTTCTACCCATACATGCTCCCTCGTCAAAGCAGGGCAACAGCTCCATTTCCATCCATGCTGTCTTTCAGCTGTTTTGAGCTGGAAATGTCATGTGGTATTTATAAGTGTTTGAAGTAAAGGAACCGAGTGCTTAAGAGATTGTTTTAAGGAGGTGAATTAGGCAGCCAAAGGAATGGAGCAGCTCCCTTGACACACTGGCAGAACGGCCGATCCACTGTACCGTGTACTACTACTGTGTGTTGCCATCACCAATGTGAGTGTGGAGCTGTGCTCCTGTATAGAGAGAAGACGGAAGCTCCAGAGATCTGTAGTCACCTGTTGAGGACATCAGCCACCTTCCTGCCTGATGCTTTTGCAGGCTGGAGGGAGGGCAGGCCCTCAGCAGCAGATAGTGCAACATCTCTTCGGTAAGTAACCGGCCCTGCATAGGAGGCCTGGTGCATGTGCAGGCCTGGGAGTTGTTAAACCAGCCCACGGGCACGGTTTTGGGTGCAGGGGCAGCAAATGTCACTGCTGGGGCTGAGCTGGAAGAGGCAGAACAAGGTCAGCCCCGTAGCGCAGTACGCACTTACCGTCTCGGGATGGAGTACAGGCGGTGCCACCCCCCGCCTCGCTCGCCCGACCGCAGCCCCCGTGCAGTCGAGTTAACGCGACGCTGCTGTCCAGCAGACGCGCACGCCAGTAGCAACGCACTTTTCAGTGCTCGGTGCTGCCACAATGTGGCCAAACCTGGGCAGCGCAGCCGCGCTGGCATCCCCGAGACCCAAAAACTGAGGCCCGCGGGTGGCAGCGACGAAGTCCTGCGGTGTTGCGGGTACCGCCTCCTCGCACGTCTCCGTCTCCCGGTGTGGAAAGGCCGGGGCCCCTCGCAGCAGGCCCGGGGAGTTGTCGAGAGCTGGAAGAAAGGCAGAGGGTCAGGAGGAGGTGGCTCCCACCTAGATAGAAACATCGAGCACCTACTCAGCCTCGCCCAGCTCCCGCACTCTCCCTGAAGCCTGTCCTGTAGCTGCACCACAGGCTGCCCCCAAGCCCTTTGCCGGTGTGACAAACTGTTAATAACGATGAAACCATAGTGACACAGCCGTTATTTTTCAGATGATGTATTGCGCAGCTGAAGATAAAAGCATCCTTGTTCGCATCTTCCAGGAGGAACCCCAGTCTCAACACGGTCAATCTGTAAAGAGCAGAGGAGGGAGAACAGTAAAGGTTAAAAGAGGGAAATGGGATTGCTTCACGGCTGCAGCTGTGGGCAAGGGGTGGATGAGGCACAGCTGTAGACCAATGAGGCTGAAAAGGGTGGCAGCCTTGCTGTAGGAAGGACTCTAGCTACAAAGCTGGCAAACTAAGCCGAGTGAGCTGGTTTATGAAGAAATCTACAGGCAGCTGCCTCCAGCAAGGAACGGCCAGTCCCTGTGATGAGAAATGATGCGTCTGAGCCGTCTCACACAAACATCACCAGTGCTTGGTGCCGCCATGCATAAATGGTCTCATAACATTTACTTCTTGCTTTTCTCCTAGGTTCATTGAGTTTTCCTGAGATTGCTGTCTTGAAGAGGGAGTCATGCTTTTTTAAAAAAAAATTCTATTTTGCTGTTTACTGTGGATGTTAGAATTTCTTTTAGCAGGACTCAAAACAAGATGATCTAACAGGGGTTCAGGTGAGCATGTTGTCTGTATCAGTGTAGGAGTTTTAGCATTTTGGAAAGAAGTGTCGGGATCATAAAGTCTAGCATTTTTTTAGGTATGGCATAGCTGATAGATTTTTTGGATTGCCTAAACCCACGATATAACTAGAACCTTTGCAGGTTGTGGCAGACTCCTTGTACGCTATAAGCATTGAAGCTTCTGTTATTTTCCAGGCACATGGCAGAACCTAGAGCCTGCAAAAAAGGAGGAAGATACAAAGCTCCTGTAGAATACAGGGCACAGCTGAGAAAAGGGGCCAAAGCAGGGGTCTCAGGAGCGCAAATTCAGCACAGGTTATGTTAGGAACGATGTATGTTGCGGGTGGTGCAGCTTGTTTGGGAGGAGCAATGAGGCCACCGAGAGATTAGAGAAAGTGAGGCTGTCACCAGCTGAGTCAGTGTCTAAGAGGCAACTGTCCTGTGGGTCACTCAGCGAGGCACTTCTTTGGTTTTTTGCAAGTGCCTTTGGAATCGGACAAGCCTTTGAATTGAGCTGGAGTGGTAGGGAGGAGGATCACAAGGCCAGTTGCTCCTCACTAGCACAGTGGTCATGTTGTGCATCTTCCCCCTTTAGGTTTTAGCAGCAGTGACATCTCCAGTTTCTCACAGGAAGGAACCAGCGAGCGGAATCCCACGATACTTCTAAGGATGCGCTTCTACACAAGAGTTTACTAAACGCGAAGAGACCATGAAAGGATATCGGGATGACCCCATAAATGTGGCAAAACAATTTGGCTTACAACAAAGTCGCAACCAACAGTTGTTCTACTCATAGAGTTATTAATCGGTCAGAAGTATTCAACTTCAGCTACATATTGCATCTCTTTACGGTCTTTTTGATAACTCCTCTACTTTCATAATAGTTTAATTTTGTTAAGGGAATCGGTCAAAAACATTTCAAAAGTAGTATTGATATTCATACAGCAGGCTAACCTACTTTGCAACAAATTTTCACCAGAAATTCTTACAGATTCTAAATTGCTTTGTCACTCAGTTCCAGCCAGAAGGTAGTTGTATTGTGCAGCCAGCACAGCCTTTCAAAAGAGAGCTGCAACCTGATCATTTAGGTTTGTTCCCTAGAAAGTAAAAGCATTGATATTTTGGTTACGATACCATTATGACACTTGCTAAGACAACCTCCTATGTTGTTGTGCAGAACGTCCAGCTCAGTACATACACATAACTTCTTTACTCACCCAGTTCTATAACAAATGCGTCATGTGCAATCAGAGCAAAAGACCCATCTTCACTAATAAATCTGTTCTTGCCCATTCACTAGCTTCTTAATTCACACTCTTCCTAAGAGAAGAAAGAGTGCAGCTGAGCCTCGGCTTGCCTTTATACCTCACTGGGATTCTCTCCACCCCTTTCCCAGGGGGCTGTGGGAAGGGTGGTGGGTGGAGCCAGGAGTATAAGAGCCCCAGCCTGGGTTCTGAGAGTCATTCTGCTCCCTGGCTGCTTAGGAGTTGAAACTATATAGGGTTTTCAGATAGTCTCTTCAGAAGCCTTTTGAGGACATCCAACTGATTTCTGAGCAGGGTAGGTTATTCTGTGATGTGAGAAATGTACAAGTGGTCAGTGGTAAGCAACAGGTAAGTGTCTGTTATTGTAGGTAATGTAGTAGTATTGATTATTTTCTCTTGTTGTTGCTTTTCAGGTCAGCATCATCATGTGAAGCATCGCATGAAGTGTTACAGGAAGGAAGCATTCTGAGAAGTGTTATAGAGTACTCGGATGACTTTGTGGAATCTGTGAGAATTTTAACTGAATTTTTGGCTTCTTTGAAATTGAAACTGATTTTTTTTTTCTTTAGCTTAACATAATGTTATTTTATTTTGATAGTACTTCTGATGAGACAAGTCAGCAGGTATTCTGGTCTGCGATGCCCTGATCCATAATTGCTGGTGAATGTGGGATTTTCCTATCTACACACTAAGATGTTTTCTTGTTTAATCTTTCAGGGACTCACCTATAAGAGTTTGTTGGAGTTGTCTTACCAGCGTCAGGTCATCGTGGATTTGAACACAAAAGTACGGGTAGGTACATTGAAAACCACTCCAACTCTTACAGCAGGGAGGTCTAAAAATGCCTAGGCTGTATGTTTAATTGCATAGTACTACTTTCCTGGGATGCATGAATAACATTAGAAAGTGAAGGAAGGCCCAACAGTAGGGCCGCATTGACAAAGATGAAGAAATCGGGGACTTAAGGTCGACTTTGTTCATTGTAATGTTATCATAATCACAAAACGCATTTCGTCCAAAGCCGCTGGCGTCCAGGGAGAGCATGCTCTCAGACACTCTTCATTGGACCTTTCCATTGAGCAAGCCTGGCTCAAGAGGGTAGAGACCAGCAGATCCCTACCAGACAGAGGAACGAGATATGCCAGTTAACATTAAAGCTGGTTTCTTAACAACTGCATTTAAGAAGCTTTTGGCAGAGCTTCCCCGCCAAAGATGTTCAGAAGATCAAAAGGCTGTCAGGGTGCTGCCTGGACTGGGACCCTGCAGTGATGTCTTTCCCCTTTTTCCCCCTTTCTTTTTCCTCTTTGACATCACTTTCTTTCCTGCGTTGCTCTAATGGCAAAACAAAGCTGTAGTAACTAATTGAAGCCTAACCCCTTGGTGCGCTTGCCTTATTTTCCGCTTCGAGGTAACAGTAAAAGAACCTTGATCGATTGAGCTAGTATGGACTGTCAGAAAACTAGCATCATGGACAGGATCCAAAAAGATGGAGTGCAGGCTGTGTGTGGCCTGTAACAGGGGAAGGATGTGTTTGTTCTAGCTGCACCCGGCCCTACAATCCGAAAGGGTAAGAGGTGTCCAGAAAGCAAGGGAGTAACTCAAAAATTCCGACACATGGTCAGGTGTGAAGCACTCTAAACTAGACCTCAGGATCACACAAAAAAGCCTCCAAGTGCAAAGCGGGGAGTTTATCTTATAATTAAGACCTATAAAGCTGTGATTAATTGAAGCGTAACCCCTGATATGTTTGCCTTATTTTGCATGTTGATCACAGAAAGAGCATTCGCGAGTTCCTCTAGCATAGCCTGTGATATCCACCCAATGAGAAAGAGGAGAGCTGCAGGCCATGTGTAGTATGTTCCAGGGGGTTGTTGCAGAAGAGGTCTCTGGGTAGCTATTTACTGCTGGCCCATCTGCTTTCCTTTTGCACCCAGCAAGAGGAACATGGCAAGCAGAGGAATGTCCCAGTTAGCTGATAGGGTTGTTGTGGATGACTTTAGGCCCACAGCTGTCCCAAAGCTAAGATCTGAGAACAGCGTCGGAGGGAGACTCTGAGGAGAGTGTGAGACTAGATGTTTCAGGCAGGGGTTTTCTAGTTAAAGCGGAGGTTGGAATGATCTGGCAACAGCAATGAGAGGAAGGAGATGTTGTTAGTTGTGCCTTTTGACAGTAGTTCAGCCAATACATTTTAATACATTTTTGGTCTTGTTTTTGTAGGTGACATAAACACTCCTGGAGGAGTGAATCTGTGAGATGGTGAGGAGTAGAAGGTGAGACATATGGCTAGGCTGTTGACCAAAAAAAGTATAACACAACTCAGTTAAGCACTTGGCATTTGTTTTGTAGGTGTGAGACATATGTTGCTGGAATGGGAGGAGCATTTGAGGTGACTCAAGGCAGTACTGAGGAGGTGCTTGGAGATGGTTATTTCTCACAAGCGCTGCTTTTAATTAGGTGTCTCTGTGTCTCGGGAAACAAAGTTGGACCGGGTGGAGCAGCTGCAGCAAACCCTATGGTTATGTCTGGGGAGAGGTATACCATGTCACAGGTTGGCATTTCATCGTGTGATGCCTACTCTTGTTACCCTTTCGTTGCAGGAGACAAAGTGGAACCTGGTGCCTGCAGCAGCATCCCCTGTAACCGTTGAGTTACTTCTGAGGATGGAATCGGCCATTTGCCCACTCAAGTTACATTCAGGGATGGCCACTGGGGGTTGGGAATAGCAGGGAAGGCTTTCAAAGTCGGCATCAGGGCGAGAGCATTAGGGTACGCATTGATGTGAGCCTGGCGTTGGCAGAGCAGTTCCAGACTGAGCGTCTGTGTGGGGGTTTTTTTGGGTTTTTTTGTTTTTTTAATTGGTGTTTGTCCAGTGTGTCTCATTTGTCTTAGAGCTTTTTAAGGTCTTGATGTCCTTATAGTTCTTGGAGCTCTAGGGATGCACATCTTGCTACAGGCACCACATCTCAATTCTTGAGTGACTGTTCTCATCAGCAGTGTGTCCCTTGAGCACTTCTTCTGCAGTAATGCAGTCTCAAGGCACAGATAGGTCTTGTGCTCCTGAATTTTGTCATCGCTTCTGTTGCCCGATGGTTCCGGGCTGCATCGGCAGCTCTGTCCTCTCGTGTTCTCTTGCTGCCCATTTTTACGGACTGGGACTCGTTCCCTTCATCCACGTGCACTTGCTCACTGAAGGTAGGCTTTTCATACCAGTGTCATCTTGGATTTGACAAGAATTTTCTGTGACCAACAGCAGTTTTTGATGCTCTATTTGGTCTCCTAGGGAGGCATTTTTCCCCACCATTGGATCTTCATAAGACTCTTCTCTCTCCGTTCCCTATATCATACCGAGTTCCTAGTTTGGAAGCACATCCTTTTGGAGAATAGTCTGGCCTTCAAGTTCTGTGGTGTTTATGTTGGTGTGTGTTTGGGTTTGGAGCTGCTCTGCCTGGGGGGTGTGGAGTTAGGCAGGAACTTTATGAGCAGAAGAGCAGCATCCCAGTTAGCCGATACAGGTATTCGAGATCACTTCAGGCTGTCAGCCTTCCCAAAGCTAAGCTGTGGGATTGGAGGGTGGGCTCCGATAAGGGGACTAGGCTGCAGGTCAAAGGCAGGGGTTTTTCCAGTTAATGCAGGGGACAGAAGGGTCTGGGAACAGAACAGCAGTCAGGGTCGAGGATGAATTTACCGTACGGCGCTAACATGGGCAGAGCAGTTCCAGCCACAGCACACAGTGTCGTGTTGTTCCTGTTGTCTGTCTTCTGTGTTTTCGAGCTTTGCTCTGATCTGTCTGTGGATATCCCTACTGCATCTCTAGGGTCCAAAATACCTTCGCTCATCAGCGTGGCAACAATCTGCCACCTCTCGTGTCGCCTTAGTGTCTTTGAGCATGGATGCACATCGCATCCCAGAAGTTTGCGGTCAGTTCTCTCACATCGTCATTCTGTGATTCTTTGGCAGCCTCATTCTCTCACCTTTTGTTTTTCAGGCGTTCTGACTATTTCCCATGTTCCACATCCGTTCTCTTTAGGTCTTGATGCCCTCCTTTAACTCGACCATCATCCTAGTCTCACCAGGAACCTTATGCAATGGTCAAGAGCTTTTTGAGTCTTTCGGGGCAGCTGTGGAGTCAACCCGGTATCACAGATGCATCGGTCCTCTGGACCCAGTCAGGCCTTCCAGCCGGGAGCTTTTGCTCTCACTGAGTTCTTTCTCTCATCTCTTGAGTTGGTGTTGGTCTCTGTGTGTATACATGTGCTTGGCACAGAACTGCTCTGCCCGGGTTTGAGGTGTACGGGAGGTGGGTAACAGTCAGTGTTTTACAACCACTCTGTTAGTATTTGCTAGTAACAAGTAGCTCCCAGTAGTGACTCAAATGTCTCTGAAGAGGGCTGCCAAAATAGGGCTGCAGTCTACTTCTGAGCAAGTAGTCACTTATGGAGCAGGTAATAGCCTCTGTCCTGCTGGGTATTGGCAGAGGAGGTGCCAAGCCGTAAATGAAGGCTGTAGCTCGGCTGTGGATGATGGCCCTAGGCAGAAACAAGATCTCTGGAATCGTGAATAGTTCCATTGAGTCTTTGTGTAATGTTCTCTCTCTGATGCAGTGGAACGGGATGCCTGGTACAGAGTGACGTGGGACGCAAGGGGAGTGTATAAAGTTCAGCAGCCCTATGGCATCGGAGGGACCTCGTGC
>VZRI01011493.1:6009-65184 GCA_013397515.1 Upupa epops
GGGGGTTCCCCCCCCCCCCCCCCCCATGATCAATGCAGCTGCCTGCAGAGATGATGCTGATGGCTTGGGAGGGCTGGGATCCTCCACACCTGCACTGTTTAATTTTTAGTTTTCTGCAAAAGCAGAGAGCAGTAGTCATGGCAATGATGTGGGCAGGCCCAGCACCACCAGCACACCAGTGATTAAGAGCTGTGTAGTCTTGGATGCTGGGGATGCAGATTCATGTTCCCCCCGAGACCCTTGAGCTAATAAAAAAATGAATCTTCACTTACTGATCTCTGTGTTTTTAAAGAGCTGATACTCTGTCTTTTCCTTGCTTACTCACTTTTTTAAAATCCATCCTGCCCCTCAGTACAGAATTATCTGTTTAGTGCCATCGTTACTTTAATCACAATTAGCTTTCCCACTCCATTAATAAAACTTCGAATGGTGCTGGCTCGTGGGAACGGCCCTTCACAGCCATCCTGGCGTTTGGCCAGCTCTGGTGCTCACGATTTGTTCTCCCACCAGAGCTGGCAGTCAGTGCTTCCCATGCTGTACACTCCTCCCTGACCCTTCTGGTCTCCAAGAGATGCCAGGTCCTGCAACCGGGGGGGGGGCCTGGGGACGGGCAGGCACTGACAGCACATCCCTGGCAGACTGTGCGGCTGAGATGGAGCCATTTCTGCTCCAGAAGCAGAGACACTGGGATTTAGGTTTTAACCAGAAGAGTAGGTGAAGAACCTGCCTCACCTCCCCACATCTTTTCTTCAGTGCATTTGGTGCACAAAGCACGCAGAAAGCTTTTATTTTTGTGTCGATGTGTGTGTCTAATGAATTAGCCATGGACTGGAGTCTAACACGGGTAATTTACACTGAACATGCACTTGCTCAGAATCATCCATCAGTTTCTTGCCACATTAAAACTGACACCCTGCCCTGAGAGCATGTGGCTGGTGCTGCACCCTGTCTCATCCTTCCAGTGCACCGCCTGGCATGGTGAGATGTGAGGACAGGCACAGGCGCCCTGTCCTGCAGTCTCTGTCAGCGGAGCGCTGCTGGTGCGATGTGAGGGAAAGGGGGTTTGCTACTCTAGGGGACTGGGAGTGAGGGTGAACACTGCAGCGGGGTCCTGAGCAGCTGGCATAGCCTGTGATACCTACTGCCAGAGGGTCATGGAGGGCTGGCCATGGGAAGCAAAGCCCCTTCCCCTGGGCCTGCAGGCAGCACTGCTATGTGCCAAGACTCCCCCAGGAGCACAGCAACACGTCCTCTTAGTGAACCGCGCAGCATCAGCGTAATGCACTGACCTGGGGACCAACACCAGACCCAGGGGAGGACACCATGGCTGCAGTGGGGATGTCTGTAGCGAGGTAGGTGGAGGGTGGCAGGATGAGCTGGCACACGGCTGTGCCCAGGTTGCAAGGGGCTGCTCACTGCTCCTGTCAGCTTTCCATCAGCTCAGCAGCACTGGGGTCCCTTTGGAAGGACACGCTGTGGGGGGAGTACCTGGAGGAATTTTCCACACAGACGTAATTGCTGAGGTAACTGCTGATAGGGGAGTTTGCAGACAAAAAACAGAGGGGCTGGGGTCAGTCATAATTGGTAAATATTTGTCTATCTAATCAAAGCCCTTTTAATTAACAATTCTGTTCTTGCAACTGCTTTAATTATTTTTTTTTTTAGAACTTCTACAGGAAAGTCAGAACAAACAGAGAGTGAAGAACATCCCAGCATCAGCACATCCTTCCACCTGCCACCATTGGAGGGTGGAGTGGCCCCATGGCAGCCCCTCCCTGGGACAGGACAGCCATGGATCCCCATGGGCACAGGCAGGGGGGTTCTCTTCAACAGAAGCCACAGATGCAGAGGACTAACAGAGGGATCAAGGCTTGTCTTGCCAACAAGCTCTGCTTCCTCAGCTAGAGACTGTGGCTAGTGTCCTGTCCGCTCCTCCCCGTGGGGCTGCTTGGCACATGGTCCTCAGGACCTCTGTCGCTGTGAGGCTGAAGCAGGAGAGGAATCTCTAGGGGAACACAAGGCACTGTAGTGCAGTGTACAGGGACACAAGGTACACACTGTGCAGGGGTGCAGGGTACACGCTGTCCCGTGTCCCCCTTGACCTCACACTGCCCTTCCCTCCATCTCTGCAGCTCTGCAGGTGAGCTGGCAGCACCTGCACCTGCTGCTCTCCACAATCAGGAGATTGCTTTGCACAAGAGGCATCTGACGTGTCTCTTCCTCAATCAGCTGCTCTTCATGCCCAGCTCCGTGCCACTCGCTGCTGATTGCCCTTTGTCTCCTGCAAGGCCACGCTCCGTGGCAGCGCAGGCGGTGGGGCCATGGTGTGTGTGTGGCACAACTCCTCTCCCAGCATGGCTCTGCCCGCCTCTCACCATGACCCTCCTGTCCCCTGCAGCTCTCAGCAGCGGATAATACTGGGGTGCTCCCAGCTCTGGATCTGTCTAGTGATCAGGTGTGGGAGGGTCCTGCAGCTGGCAGGGCAGGAGGAGACACAGGCTGAGCTGAGCACCAGGCAGGGTACCAATGGCTGAGTCAGGAGCAAGGCAGGAGTGGGCACAGCCATCCTGAACATCACTGCCCAGCCACAATGCTGAAACATGGCCAAGACACCAGCGAGCAAAACACCTAAATCTCTCCTGCCAGGCTTTTCAGAGATGCCTCCCTCTATTCACAACTGCTTTTTAATTGCCTTTTGTCAATTACAGTGAGATGGATAGGGTTCCTTGGGGAGGCAGTAATTAGTGTGGGCAGGAATGCCGAACAACCAAGCTCCCTCTCCACACAGCACTGGCCATTTGTAAATCTGTCACCCTGACACCGAGCTCTGCTCCCCAGTCCCAACACGTGATCCAACAGGGGCATCGGCCCAGCACCCCCAAGGCAATTAGGTCCAGCAAAGAGTCTCACCATGCCCCGTGGCATGCCCCACGTGCTGTGCCAATTGAAGGCAGCTGCATGCAGGGCAGGAGCTGTAAGAACTGAGGCACAGTGCCATCATGCAGCAGGCCAAGGAGCTGTGCTGGCAGGCTGGGCTGCAGGAGCCCCTCCGGATGGGCCACTGCTCCTGCCAGAAAGAATTAACACCTACAGTTTCCAGCTGGCTGTGGCTAGACTCCTAATTAGGTTTGGTGACAATGGCAATTAGTCATCCAGGTTCCCAGTGCAGCGCCTGGGACGGCAGGGAGCTCTGGCCAGGTCACTGCTGTCCATGGAGTGCCTGCAGGCATCCTGCCCACAGCTCAGCCTGCATGGACAGTCTGTTGCCTGGTCTCCTTGACTGGCCTTGAGCTCGGGATGCTGTCACTCATGCTGCCAAAATCCATCCCTCCAGACGACCTGATCACTCATGGGACAGCATGGACAGTGGTTGGCTTCTCTGCACCTGAGCCTTTCCCACCATGCAGCTCTGCCCTGCCCCAGCTGCAGCATCAGCCAAGCCCATGCTGGGGCTGACATGGACCACCACCTGCTCCCCTCAACTCCCCTCTACCTTCTGTCTCTGTTTCTTGCCTTTTCTCTAATTCTCTGTGCCCCTTTCCTATTTTTCTTCTTGGTGGAAAAAGTGGGCTCATGCATCTAGAGACTGCACAGTGCTGCTTGTATCTGTAGATTAAATTTCCCAGCTTGGTGTCTGTGGCCCCTGACTCAGTCGATGTATATCATGACCACCTGGAGCACCTCCCCTGCTCCCGCTTCCTTGTTCCGTTCCATCCTTGACCCTGGGGAGGTACAGCATGTAGAGGGACCCCGGTTGCTCTAATTAAACCCTGTTTGCAAACTCCCATGGTAATTATAATTAGGGAGAACAGATTTGCCTTCCCTGCCTCTCAGAGATGTAAGCTCCCTGCAACGTCAACCAGGCATGGAGGGCATTGAGGGCTGGCACTCAGCACTGCTTGGCATCCCCTGGGCTGGGCACCCTTGTGCCAGGGTGCTAGGCCAGGAGCAGCGTGCTGTGGTGCAGCTGACATCAGCCCTCCCCCATGCCACCCCCCTCCCTCGGCACACTTTTCATGCTTGAACCATTGGCCTAACGATTTCAGGTTTTTCCCCATTTTCCTCTATTATTATTTGTCGTTGTTCCTGTTACAGTTCAGCAACCATGAATTATTGAACGTCTGCTTGCTCAGTAACTCTTTACTTCCACCTCAGCACACTGCTGCCTCGCTGCCTGCACAGGACGGCTGCCAGCACCTGCCCCTGGCCTCGCCTCCTGCAGCGGTGGGACCCCTCAGCTTGGTGCAGAACAGCCCCCTGTGCTGGTACGGCTGCGGGTGAGGGGCTGCACAGGCTTCTGGGGGCAGCAACTCCCTTTCCCCAGCTCTGCTTCATCAGCCACAGCAGCTGGGGAAGCCCGGGAGCTGCTCAGCTGTGGGAGCAACAGACAAGGTCTGGGATGCACTGGGGAGCCTGGGGAGCTCCAGGGAGAGACAGCTGGAGCTACCTGAGTGGGAGCAGCCCATCCCATTGGTGACATGGGGCCGATTGCTGCCTTTTATCCCCTCCCTGACAGGCAATAAAAGGAGGAGGGGGACCTCCTGCTAAACTTGGGTAGAAGGACATCCGTGCAGGCAAAGTCTGGGATGCAGTGGGTCTTCCACGGACGCCCAGCCCCTGCAGCTGCCCACTTGCTCACCATGTCGATGCTCTGTGGGGTGGCTGCCATACGGGCACGCGTGCATCAGCTCTCAGAGGGGTTGGCTTGGCTTGTTTGTGGCAGGCAGGGCTGGATCACCCAGACGGATCACTCCATCCTGCCCATCCCAGGGCTGTGCTAGAGAAGGGATGGTTGTCATACCTGGATCACAGAGACTTTGGGGGCTGGGAGAGCCCTTCCTAACAGCATCACCAGCTTGCCCTGGTGTGAGTACTTGCTGGGGAAGTGGGTGTGAGGGGGGGGATTGTCCCCTGCCCTACCCTTAGGAGGTCTGTGTCCATCTGGCCAAGCCTTCAAAGCACAGGGAAGGCTCAGCCAGTCTGCTGGTGCCCTGGGTCTGCCCAGGGCAAAGTCATAAGCTGGGGATGAGCAAGGGAAGCATCACCCAGCCCCCAGCCCTGCCTCAAGGGCAGGGCTTTCCTGGAACAGTGGAGGTTTCTCTTCTCTATGCTGTGCTCAGAATGGATTTGCTGCAGATGGAGGGGAGAACCTGCATTTAATGGGCCCTTATGAGCAGCTCGAGTTAGGGGTGAGGACACAGGTGCCCTTGGTGCCGAGCTGGGCTGTGCCAGTTGGAGCTGGTCCCTGCAGCACTAGGCTGGTCGGGATGCTCCAGGGCTGAATGGTTGTTGGTATTGCAGCCCTGCAAAGCCGCTGCTTTCTCCATGCTGCTTTTGTGCTTAGGGCAAAGCTGAGAAATCTCTACTGGTATTGTGGGATTTCACAGAAGTGAAAAATAAACTCTCTGAACTCCCTACAGCTGCATTTTCTGAGCACTGCAACACTCTGATACCTCTGAAACACTATTAAGCACATGGTGCTGGCTTGTCTTTGCAACCGTGTGTCCGAAATAAATCCCTTCCCCATAGTGAGCTGTGCTAATGGCCTATTGTTAAATGGCCAGACAATGGTATGAGATTAAGTGAGGTATTTTCCTATCATCCCAGAAATATGCTGGAGACATGCTTTTTTTTTTCCTGGGTTGATTGGAACTACTGGGGAGGTGCAAATCCCCCTGCAAAGACTTGCTCAGCTGTGTGGCCTCTGCCCCCTAAGCATTGGATGCAAGAAGCCACCTGGGGTCTCCTTGAAGTGTTTGTAATGGGAAACAGTGAGTGTTTGTGGGTGTGAAGCCAGGCTGGGCACTCTCTGCTGTAGGAGGTGCCAGGGCTGGGGAGCAGCTTCTGCTCTGCTGCCTGCCGTGTGTGTTGTGTCAGCTTCTCTGTTAAGCGGGCAGGGGGTACCCCAGGAATGCCAAGCAGCATCACAGAGTCACCCAGCCTCCACCAGTTGTCCTGCGTCCACATATCCTGCTGGCCCCTCACTGTAAGCCCCAGCAACCTCTTCCTGCTCCGCCCTGGCCCTTTGCACTGTGCACGCCAGGCACTGCCACAAGCCCATGTCCCTGTCTGGCCGTTCTCTAGTGTCCATCCCGTGCAAGGCTCCCTGGGAGAATCACTCCATTTTTTCCCTTTAACCTTGAAATGCAATTTCCTCCCCCAAAATACCCTTTTTCATGTAAACATCTCCTTAAGTGAGATTACAGCAAAAATCCCTGAGCTGCTGGGTCCCGGGTGCTTTATCACCTGGTGAGCCCCATCCGTCATAGCCGTGCGTGTGTTCCCAGTGCCCCACCCTTGCTGCCGGGTGATGGTCTTTTCATCATTTTTACAGATTTATTTTACAATAATTTAATTTCATCCTCAGCCCTGGGAAGAAGAATTGGCCCCTGATGTGACTGGGGATTTGGAGCCAGTCTCATAAATTTGCTGTCTCTACAAAAAGCTCTTTCTGGAGTCCCCACTGCAGCCATGAACAAGAGTCTTTAAACAACGGGGGATGAGCTGTAAATCTTACGGAGTGGCTGAGGGATGCTGCCAGCACTAATGTGTCTCCCTGAGCTTTGGCTGGGCTCTGTGGTGCCCACTAGCTGGCAGGGCCTTGGTAGGAGTACATGGCAGGCAGAGCTCTGCAGTCTGCTCCAGCATCTTGCCACTCAGCTGGGCACTGCCAGCACCTTCCCAAGGGTGCTGTCAATGCCATATGCCAGGGCTCTTGCCATGCTGCTGGGGGATGCAACCTGCCGCTGCAAGCATCTGCTGCTGGGGTCCAGGAGTGGCCAGTACTCAGGACCCGTCTCTGCAGGCATGTGGATCGCTCTCTGTGCCAGGTGTGGGCTTCACGGCTGTGCTGCCAGCCCTGCAGAGCTGTGCCTACTCCTGTGCATCTGCACTTACTGTATCTAGGACTCACCATGCTTCTATTGCGAGAGTCCTGCCAATGTAATTAAACTCAAGTGACTTCTCTGGCCCCAGGCACAGCCCCTCATTTCCCTTTGATTTATTATGTCTTCTTAATTTATTTAAATGAGTCTCAGTGTTTGCTCAGGCTGGGAAGGTGCTGGCTGGAGCTCTAATTGTTGGAGTGAAGGGAAGGCAGCAGGAAGTAACTTTGGGGCAAAGCTTCCCATGCTGGGGGTCCATTTGGCCCCTGGTACAGATCTGTGCCTGTGGTGGGGCCGCAGTGGCAAGGGCAGAGCAGCTTCTGGGACCAATTTAGGGGCATCTCCCTGGGGCAACACAGTGCAGTGTCTACCCTGGCTCTGTGTTGGCAAAGGCAGGAGGGATGGTGGAGCCCATGAGACCCCTGCTTGGCCTTGCTACTGGTTTGCATGGGGGATGGGGCCCAGCCAGAGCCCCTGGCTGCGTGGCCAAGGCATGTGCGACATGGGAGAGACCACGGCACAGCTCTGAGGGGTCCATGTGTGTACTGGAGGCCAGAGAAGGTTCCTTCGCTGACTCGCTCCCCTGACTGCCAAAGGACTGGAGGGCTGAGCACTAATGTGCCCCCTGCCTAGCCTTATCCAAGCGCCTGCGCAGCCTTGTGCCCAGCTGGACTCTGAGCCGCCGGCCTTCCATCCTCAGCCTGTGTTTGTGCAGCTGATTGTCCCCGGCTCAGTGTGCTGCCTTGCACTTGTCCCTGCTGAATTTCATCCTATTTTTTCCAGTCCATTTCTCCAATTTGTCAAGACCATTTTGAATTCTAATCCTGTCCTCTAAGATACTTGTAGTCCCTCCCAGCTTCATGTCATCTGCAAATTTAATAAGCACTTTCTCTATTCCATCATCCCAGGCCTTAATGAAAACATTGAACAAATGAGAACCAGGGCAAGCCCTTGGCCATTTAAGCAGTCTGACATTAGTGTCTCACTTGCCATGTCTGCTGCCCAGTGATGGCAGATGCTGCCAGAGCTTTGCCATGTAGGCTGCACCTCCACACATCCCGCTAGTTCATGTAAGACCCTTGAGAAGGTCAACAGCTCAAGCTGCCACCTACTAGCGTTGTGCCAATGCTTGGGATCAGTCCCCCAGTCTGCAGGGCTGATGGGGAACACTGGGGCAAACCAATGGTGCGGCAGGAGGACATGAGTAACTGCTGCATCCTGGGCTGGGATGTGTGGCAGAGGGTGCAGCACAGAGTGGAGCAGGTGTCCAGCAGCAGTGCAAGACCCCTTTCACCCCAGTGCTGAGTGCGGGTGTCAGGGCAGCCCCAAAAGGCAGCTTACAGTGGGGGGCAGCAGCCCAAGTTCTTTTTGGCTGGTGTAGGCTCTCCCTGTGCCAAGGCTGCTCCATTGGAGGCAGGACTGCTCCTCTGGGCTGCAGGGCAGAAACCTGGATCCAGCCCAAAGACAAACCACCCTGTGCTGCCACCAGCCATCTCTTTAATTGATCATAGAAAGCAATTTGCAGAATACAAACTGCTGCCTGTGCCAAGGTCTGCATGTCTAGGCATGGCTTAATTTCACAGTACAATTTCAAATGCACCAGTCCAAGGAAAGAGCTTTGTAGGCTGCATGGGCTGTGTTGAGCAGCCCAGAAAAGGCTGTTGCATTGTGCTACCCTGCAGAGCCCGCAGCTCCCTGGGCTGGCCATCGTGATGGCCGTGGCAGCATTGCCAGTGCTCATGAGGCTGATTCTGCTTTTGCTGGCTCAGCGGTGGCTGCCACCCAGTTTGCAGGGAACTGTGGGTTCTAACTTGGTGTGCTGCCGGCGTCCAGTTTGATGAGTCTGCCCGTTTGGCTGTTGGGGAGGTGTCCCAGCAGGGCTGGCTGACAGGGCCGGGGGGGGCGGGGGGAGGTTGGCTGAGAGCTGGTGCTCTGGCTCTGTCTCCTTTCATGTCACAGTTATAATTTCATGGTTAGGGTCTAGGAGGTCTGTACACACAAAGGCATTGATTCTGCATTTAGTGATACTAGAGTAATTGGTGTCACATCAGTTAGATCGGTTCTTGGCTACTGCAGTGACAAGTGCTGGGCGAAAGCCTCTAGGCTGCTGGATATGAGGAATCCCATTGGCAAGTGAGGCTGGTGGGGCTGGTGACAGCGGGTGGAGTGGGGCTGCTGGGGATGTTGAGTGCTGAAGGAGCAGCAGGGGTGTGTGTTGTGTTTGTCCCTGGGGCTGCCACACTGGGGAGATGCTGCCCTGGCTGCACAGGGTTGGGGTGCAGGGATGCACTCAGGAGGTGCTGCCAGTGTTGCAAACCTTTAAGTGCAAAGCCACAGCTGTCCCATCACAGTGCTTCTCTGTGTCAATCCACTCACTGGGAATCTATTTCAGCATCATCTACCAGTTCCCTCATGCTTTGGGCCACTGTTGCAGGCTATGGAATGGCTTTGCACACACAGCGGATGTGTGTGCCAGCTGATGGGGGAAGAAGTTCTAGTAGGTCTAGGGCAGCAGAAGGACTCCCAGGTTCAACTGCCTGCCGTACAGATCAGCACTGTCAGTCCTACCCCTCTCTGGATTGCAGGCAGAAGTAATTTGCAAGTGAAAAATATCCCTGACAGTAAATATTTTTCCCACCCTCATCTTTCTACAAGCAGATAAGGTGGCAGCGCTGTGGCAATAAGGTTGCTGGAGGGAGAAAAACTCTTTGGCAGTCTTAAAAGTCTATCATGTCCTTGCAATTATTTATAGATAAACAGAAGAAAGCCAATAAGCACAGAATGGAGCAGTGTATTAGCATTTGCTACAATGATGATGATATTGTCTCTCCCTCCTCACACCCACACATCTCCAGCACGTGGAAACTCCTCGCTGGCAGCAAACGCAGCCCCAGCAGTACCCGGCAAGGCAGGCCAGAAGTTTCGCCCTCTCCTTTCTGACTTGCTATGTGGTTGTCCCCACAGTGACCCAACTGCACAACTCTTCCAGCAGCTTCTCACCCCTGGCTGAGTCAGGGAGCTGCAACACCTGCAGTGCAACATGGTCTGGGGTGCCCATGCAGCAGTGCAGGCCCTGGGTCTGAATCCGTTCTTGGCTGCAACAAGGTGTGAAGACCAGGTCGTCATCTTTCTAGAAAACCAGTCCCCAGGCTGCTGGGTGCCTGGAGGTGAGGGGGGTGGGTGTCCAAATGTTGCTTATGAGGAGCATAGGACTAGCAGGTGCTCACCAGCTTTTGCAGCAGGAGCTTAGGGTGTTGGTGCTCCCCACTTCTGGGAGGGACATGGGGACCTGTAGGCTTTCCCAGCTCTGCACCTCTCTTGTCCCACACTGCTGCAAGGACAGGAGTGGGCGTGCTTTGAGGAAGCCATGTGAAAGCTCCAGGATTAACTAATGTGGCAGAGTTCAAGCACCGGATATTGCTGATAATGTGGAGCAGAGGCACCAGGGAGTGAGAAATGTGACTCTGACATGGGAAGAGGTCGGAAACTGCTGTGCTCTTCCCATATGGTGAGGGCTGGGAGAGGTCTGAGTACTGCAGGAAGACAGGAAAGTCACAGGCACCAGGCCTGGGTGTCTGCTGGACATCAGTATCGCTGGGTGAGCTGTCATTAGTGTACTATTAGGTCCCTTGATCAGCCAGAGTCTCCCTGTGTTCCAAGGTGCTGCACAGCATCACCTGGCTTGCACTGGCTCCTGGACCAGGGCTATGGGAGTGGAGTCATCTCTGCCAAGAGCTCAGCCTTGTCTTGGTGGGATCTCTGCCCTAGAAGACACCAAGACAAGCATCACAGACTGTGATTGGGATCCCTTGACTGGACTGGAGAATGGGATGATTTTTCATTGCTCCCTTGTAATACGAGGACAGGAGTAAGTGACTGGTACAGTTTGTTCACTCAGTAAAGATTTATACAACCACTTCATCCTGTAATTGGTATTCTGGGGAGGAAGGGAGCTGCAGCTCCAGCATCCGCCTCTATTTGTTTTCTCTCTCTCTCCCCCCCCTTCTCAGAATGAGTAATTCTGTCCCTCACAATCCCATTTAAACAGAGCATTTGCAGAGTGAATAATTAGTTACATTCAATTAGGTCGCACTCACTCTCCCTTCTCACTTTAGGGGACAGACGTGCTAACGAGATGGTACACGTCTGACACATGGAAGCCAGCATTCAACACACCATGTGCTGACAGGGAGAGGTCAGTGCTGGGAGACGTAGGATGACAGTCCTTTGAATCTGGGACCAATAGTTCTGTGTCTGTGGCCCATGCAATGCCAAGAATCTCTGCTGGCAGAATTGGCACTGCCAGCAGAAATCAGGGTCACATCTGTCCCCAGGGCAGTGTATTGGGCTGCTGCTGAGGGGAGGCTGCTGGGACCACCCTGCTGGCACTCCTGGGAACACTGAGAGGGAGATGCTGATGTTTTTATCTCCCTTACTAAAGATAACATTAGGTTTTAAGAGGAGCCTAAAGTAACGTGCCACTGCCTTTACAGTGAAAGTTGCTGTGTTATGGCTGCTTGTGGGTCTGGGATTTATGGTCTTTTTTACACCACACTGCATACGCTCTGCTAGTAGCAGATCACAGGCTGCTCCTCGTACTTGGAGCTTGATGCTGCCACAGCACCAGACTCATGCCCATGGCAGCTCTGCTGCTGCCCCATCACCCTGCAGAGCTGCCCCACACAGTGCATCTGGAGACGGACTGATGAGGTGCACTAAGGCAGCGTTGCCCAGCAGCTTTGGGGTTGTTGGCTACTGGGGGACGCACAGCCCTGCACAGGTTGAGCAGAGGTGCTGCGCTGGAACACAACTGATGGCAGTTCTTCCTTTCCCTTCGCTGCCCGTAGCAGCTGTCCTAGGACCACCCTTCCCAGGGAAACCAGTCCCAGTGCTGCAGCCCTAGTGCTCCGCCGCAGCTCCACACCAGTCCCATAGCACCATCTTCCGGCCAAGACAGGAGAGTGCCAGGCACAACCAGGACAGCAAATCCGGCCTTTATTTGTTACCAGAGCCCATCAACACTGGGCCAACACAGGGTGCCCGGGGTGCCACAGTATCAGCACCCAGAAACAGCATGGGTGGCCCACCTGGGCGCTGGAGTGGGTGGCTGAACTGGCTCTGCCATGACAGTCCTATTCTCTGCCCTGGCGTCCCCCACAACCGAACCAACCAGGTTCTGCCAGGGCGAGTAGGCACAGGATCAAGCACGTTGTGCTCTGCTGCAGCACCCTGGGGCAGGTGGTGGCATTGGGCTCTGTTCTGTGTCCAGCGTGGGCAGCAGAGCTTTGCCCTGCCACAGCAGCCCTGGGCAGGCACTGCAGTGGTATCCCCACCACGGGGGTGGTTGCACCATGGTCCATTGCAGCCATCACATCATTTGTAGACAAATGCCAGGTTTCCTCCTTGGCTGAGGAAGAGACAGAGGAGACAGTGCTGGCCTCAGTGTGTACTCCAGTTGGAGCTGATGTCCTGCACCCTCATAGCCTCTCCTGTTCTGAGACGTGGCTCTCCTTGCCATCCTCCTGGACCACAGGCTGACATCCCAGCAGAGTCTCCTGCACTGGTAAGCCATCCTCATCCTCCTCTACCTCCTGGGGCTGTGGGTTCTCTGTAGGCTTTCCAAGCTCCACCTGCACAGAAGCAGTGGTCAGTGAGCTACCACTCCACTTCTGTGCTCACATCTTCCCTCCAGCTCCTGCTACACTCTCATGCAGATCAGGGCATCATACTGTGCACACCCTTCCAGTCTTGGCATTTGACAGCAGCATCCCAGAGTTGACCCATCCCTAGAACAGCCCACAGCTCTCTAGCTCTGCAAAGCCACCACCTGTTACTCTCTTCTTCTGGTACTACTCTGTGCCAGGAAGGACCCAATCTGCTGCCAGAGGAGGGCTCTGGGCAAACTCACCTGCTTCTGTGCCTGTCGTCTGGGATCTGGATAGAAAGAGGGACAAGGAAAGTAACAGTCAGAGGGAAGCCCTCCTGCCCTAGCTCTCAGGGGTCAGAGCCAGAGCTAGTGCTGCTGCACTGCAGGTCCTGAGGCTCACGTAGTGCCTGCTGCCAGACTGGGATCTGCAGCAGGGGAGCCAGGCTGCACCATTTCCTTTAAGAGCTGGTCCAGCTCATGCTGCAGCAAACAGTAACTCCTGGGGGCAAAGCCCCTGATCCAGCAGGGCAATGGGCAGCATAACCAGAAGGGCTGCCCCACTCTCCCTGCTTGGCTTCTCAGCACTACCTGGTCCCTGTGGCCCAGGCATTGACTTTGGCATCCCAGCCCCTTCCTTACCCTTACCTGTGTGGACCAGGCAGTAGATGCAGATGCCCACGAGGCATGTGACAACCACAGCTGTGATGGGGATCAACACTGACAGTGAGGAGCGCCTGCCTGACTCTGCCGAGGGAGTTGGAATCAGTGTCACCTGCGTGACACCGAGTACTCTGAGTTGCATCTGCTCCAGACCCAGTCCTGCTGTGGGCCAGGCCGGCTCCAACAAGTGCTGCAGGAGCCAAAGCAGCAGATCTCTGCTCTGCAGCAGCTCAGCTAAGGGCAGCAAGCTCTTACCACAAATTGCATCTGAGGTGTTTGTCCCCTTCACCTTCACCACCAGCCCCTTTTCTTCACAGCTGCAGGGAAGAATAAGACCATGTAATTGCAGCAGCTGCCTGAACATTGGGAAAGCCCTTGAAGAGGAACCACTGTGGCTGGGCAGCCCCCAGAGCTGCATGAGGAAGTGTCCTGTGCTAGGCTGGTCAGGCTGTGGAAGGCCAGGTGGCCAAAACTGCTGCCAGTAACAAGGCATGGTATGGAGCAGATATTTGAGACCCTGGCAGTCTCAAACTTGAGTCAGAAAGACCCTGGGGCTCAGGCACTGCAGCTACTACTGAACAGCTTGTAGGTGACTTGATGACAGATTACAAGCAATTCCCAAGGAGCTAATTTCTGGGCACAGATAAAAGCAAAGTGAAATCCAATGATTGGCAGCTAAAGCAAGACTAATTCAGCCTGGAAATAAGGTTCACGTTTCTACCAGGGAGTGCAATTAAACCTTGAGCAGTTTTCTAAAGACAAGAATGACCTGCCAACCCACAGCATCCTCATAGCCAGACTTATCATGAAGAGGGCTAGTGCCACAGCTGATGGCTACAGCCCAGCAGCACAGTTGGAGGGAAGCCTGGACAGGGCATGGGGGTCCCTGCAGACCCTCATCCCTTGGTCCCCAGTGCAAACAGCAGTATAGACATCATTGGAGGGGACAGCACTCAGCACATATGCTGACAGACGGTCACAAGAACCTGGATGTCTGCCTTTTCCCAGCCACATTGCCCTAGACTTCACCACCCTCATGGCTCTACTTCTCTTGCTCCTGCTCCACATCTGATGCTGTGTCCCTCAGACACCCTCCCAGTCACCTGGTCCCTAAGGCTCCTAAGAAGGCTGGCAGCAGAGGACATGCATACAGGAACGGGGTACAGCTGGTGACGGATGCGTTCCACACTCAAACAATACCTTGTCCAGGGATGGCATGGCTCTGTTTTAGAAGAGACGTTGGAGAATGTGCCTTCTGCACAGGGCTCACAGGGGGATGACATTCGAGTCACAGCCTTGGCTGGAAAGGAGCAGTGGGTGCAGGAAGGTCAGTGTGGGCTGTGAGGGTCACATGAGCAGCATTCCCTGTGCCAACAGTGCAAGGCACAGCCCTCCCAAAGCCCTGCCAGAGGCACCCTTCTGAGAGGACCACAGGTTGGTTCTGACAGGGCCTTAGTCCCACTGAGAGGAGGAGCTAGCTGGACTCACCTGCCACAAAGCCAAAGCCATGCTGGCAGGGCTGGTTCTCCACACAGGTCTGGCAGCTGGTGTCAGAGCAGTGCATGCCAGCCCGGCACTGGCACACCGTGTTGTGCGTTGCATTTCCCTGCATCTTCACAATGAGGCCAGCATCTGCGCAAAGGAAGTTTGGGTGAGGTGAGACAGCAGGCAGGTGAGGCCGAAGGGACACTAGTCCTCTGGACCAGGGACAGTGGGCCCAGGGAGCACTTACTGTTGTCACAGATATCATGAGGGGCACAATGCCTCTCCTTGGTCCAGCTCTGCTGATAGTGTCCACTGTCACAGCCGATGCAGACCGAGTCTTCTGTGCCATTGCACTCAGAGACCAGCTTTTCCCCTGCAAAAGAGATCAATCAGGAGGAGGCAAGGGGGCTTTCCCCCTCTTCTGGTGGCAGCTCTCCCAGCATGACAGGGCTGCTGCAGCATGCTGCTTGCTGTTGCCACTCTGGCAACCAGGGCTGCAGGGACCAGCTCGCTTTGTGCCTGAGCATGCTGCATGGGGTCAGGGGAAGAGTAGGGGGTCTGTTCACTGCCTCCAGCAGAGCAAGGACTGTAAAACAATCTGATGGTAGCAGTTGGAGCTCTCAAATACTGCCACAAGGCAATGCCAGTGGCAGCACTTGTCCCCACAAGCTAGCCATGCCATGGGGTCCTGTGGCTGCAGGAACAACACAGTACCAATAGCACTGTGACAGACTGTATGAGGTCCAAGGAGTCTCTCAGGGCAACTACAAGGTCCCCAGCTGCTCTACCACCAAGGTGACACAGACACAAGGTGATGGCAGTGCTGGCAACAGGGTGGAGGGTCTTGCTGGGCTTGCTGCACTGTGGCCAGGCAGCAGGTCCTAGCACAGCCAGACCTTGGGGGTCACAAGCAAGGCAAAGGGGTCTCCATACCTGGCTGACATCGGTTGCAGCACCTGCCCTTGTGTTCATACTGCTTACCAAAGCATCTCACAGTGCCCCCCGGCTCACAGCACTGAAAGAAACAAGACCTGTGAAGTCGCTCCCCAATGCTCTGGCACTGTCTCACTTCCACAAGACACACACTAACCTGCACTAACCCCTCCCAAAACAACAGCTTCTTCACACCATTCTTCCCACGCTGGCACTAACCACAGACCACAGAGAGCCACCTGCGCTGCCTAGAACTACCACTGCTCTCTTTGAAGTGGGGTGGCTGTGCCACTGATAGAATGGCTCCAGATCCTATCAGACAGTGACTGTGACCTGTGCCCCTGCCAACAGTGCTGCTGTCCTGGGCAGTGTGAATGGTATTAATGGAGCTTTCCATGCCCAGAGCGCTGCCAGCCCCCTGCCAAAGCTGATGCACCGGCCCCAAGCAGCTTGAAAACCTAGGCAAGTGTTTCATCCATGCAGTCAGCCAGGACTGCTCCTCTATGCTACTTCTGGCAGGGGGCTCTGCATATGGAAAGCTAGAGAGGAGGCAGGAATGGGACCTTGGTCTAGCCCGGATGCAGTATCCATACACTGAGTAAGCCTGTCGCCCATATCCTGCAGCTCCCAAGAGACCTGCCTGAGCCTGGACATGCCAAGGAATGGGCTGGGGGCTTGGGCTGAGCCCTGGGGTGAAAGAGCCACAGGTCTATGGCTGGCAGACATGGGCATGCCATGGTCTGACACAGCCGGGCACGAGGGGTGCCATGGCCTGGCAGACGGAGCTCGGCAGGAAGCCTTGACAACTATGGGGCACTCCAAGACCCGATGCAGGGACGCCCTAGCTGGTGGAGGGGAACCGGCCCCTGTGTCACACGTGTTGACACCGAGCAGAAGGGGAAGTGAGAGGGGCGCAGCGGGTTCCACGTCCCCCTACCCTGTACATTGGCTCGGGGGGATCCCGACTGCGGGCCCGGGCAATGCCGGGGCAGAGAGTCCCGGGGCTCGAGCTGCTCGTCTCTGCCAGACCTGGCGCAAACCGGGGCTGCTCGCGGAGAAACCGAAAGCGGAGCCGAACCGAGACTGGCTGGCCCTACCCACCGCCCGCTCTCCCCACTGTTGCGGGACCCCGGGGGGCCGGGCCCGACCGACCCAGCGCTACTGGGACGACGCCGCCGCCGCCTCGGTCCCCACCGCCAGCTCCGATCCCCGCTCCGGTCCCGGGTCTCCCGTGGGGTTGGTCCGCGCCAACAGGATGGGCCACAGCGGCCGGACCGTACCCCTTCCCGGAAAGCCCGACGGCAGTGCCCAGAAGGCGGCAGAAGTAGGAGCTGCCTGTGCCTCGATCCTGGCCCCACTCACCCCCAGCAGCACCGCGCCGAGCAGCCCCAGCACTCCGAGCCGGCTCATGGCCTCGTCCCGCTCCGCCGTCCTCTAGCCCTATAACGCTTCAGCCCGTTACCGCCCAGGAAAGAGGCGTTGGGCCGGCCCCCGCTCCTCGGGGCTTCCCCGACCGGAGAGCTCCACTAGCACCCATCCCGGTGGAGCCCCGCCCGGTCCAGCCCAGCCCAGCCCAGCCCCGGCCGTGCCCCAACCCAGTGATGATCAGGATCCCTAGCTCCGGGTCCCTCCAGGAGCGGCAAAGGTGCTCGCGGCATCTTCTTACCAGCTCCGCAGAGCCCAGGTGAACGAGGCGCGACAGGGCCAGGAGCCGGCTGCGAGCCGTGCTTGGGAAAGCCTCCGGACCGGCCGGCTCAAGTTGGAGGTTTCACTTCACCTTCCCAGTGGTAACTCTGGGCTGGAAAGCCCCACGGAAAGTCCCGTGGAGACCCCCATGGAGAGGCCCCATGTCTGTACGCAGGCCCAGCCTTGCTGTGGTGGCCTCAACCAGTACAGACTGCAGCAATACAGAATCACAGAATTATTGAGGCTGGAAAAGACCTCCAAGATCATAAACTCCAGTCTGTGACCTGATATCACCACATCAGCCAGACCAGGGCACTGTCAAGTCCAGTGTTGTCTTAAACAGCTCAAGGATGGAGACTCCACCACTGCCTTGGGCAGTCCGTTCCAGCATCTAACCACCCTTTCTTTGAGGAAGGCCTTCCTGACATTCAGCTTAACCCTCCCCTGGCAGCCTCAGACCCTTTCCTCTCATCCTATCACTAGTTACCTGGGAGAAGAGCCTGACCCCCACCTTTCTACAACTTCCCTTCAGGTAGTTACAGAGCATGATAAGGTGTCCCCCGTGTCTCATCTTCTCCAAGCTGAACAATCCCAACTCCCTCAGCCTCTCTTCATAACTCTCCCTCCAGTCACCAACCTCGTTGCTCTCCTCTGGATCCACTCCAGTATATTCTGGAGACCCAGCTGCGCAGGTCATGGTCCCCTCTCATTCCCTAGGTGCTCAGTTCCGTTGGAGAAAGCCTTGCGCGTAACCCAGGGAAGTTCCAGGCTCCCCTGCCCACTCCAGAAAAGCTCCCGGGGCTTCCCGATTCATCACGATATGTGGTGGGCAAGAACTGGAGGATTCTCTGCGTCCCACGGTGCTGCCCCACGGCCCGCCCCCCACTGCCGCACAGCAGCGACGGCTTTCTCAGCTACTGGCTTAAGAGGCTGTCGGCCACGAGCTGCCGGTCGCTGCGACCGTCGCCTACTGCAAGGGCACCGACAGGAACCGCTTGCTCTGGATTGCCCGTCTGGCGCCACTTCCCAAAACCGACCAGCCCGAGGGACCATGGGTCCCCGGGGAATCGTGAGGGCGGAGACCGGGCGGCAAAGCTGGACAGGGAATTCTGCGTCTGAGTCCCGCATGCCCGGCCCGGGAAGTTCTCGCAGCCCCAGACATTTCTTGCGGTGCTAAGCAATGAGCGCAACTCGCACAGAGGGGAGAGCCGGGGCTGAAAGAAGAACGCCCAGCCTACGCTGCGGGTTCCTAGTCCGACCCCGCGCGGCTCTACCTTATCCCCGCCCTGCCCCGCCCCTACCTTGGCCCTGGCCCCGGCCCCTTCCCGCCTCTCCTCGCGCGGGGTCTGTAGGCGCCCCCCAACGGCCTGACCCGTCTGTCTCCCCGGGATTCCAATCCCAGCATGCCTTGCAGCAGCAGTGGCGGCCAGCACAGATAGTGACGTCAGCACACCGCGCCGTAAAGCGCGTAGTCGTCGCTATCCCAGCAGTGTTTTGCTACGGTGCCGTGCGGCAGCAGCGGTTCGCGCCTTTGTCCTGGCGGGCGCGGCCGGAGGCGGCGGCACCAGGGCGGCGAGAGAGTCTGCGGACAGAGAGTGAGTGTCTACGAGCGGCCCCGCCGCGGTACTGGGCGCTGGCGCGAAGAGCGGGCGAGCTCCCCAGGCTCTGAGTCCCCGCCCTGCCCGCCGCGCTGCGCTCATTTGGGCCCCGCGTTCGCCTTGCGGCCGGGGAGCGCCAGACTAGGCTTCGCTGGGGCCGCTTCGCTGCTGGGACCTGGCCTGTACGCGGGTTAACGGGACTGCGGAGCGCCGGCTCCCCGGTCGGGATATGCAGTGGTAGTGTCCCTGTCGCGATAGCCCAGGAGCCCCAGGACGGAGCTGGAGTTTCTGTGCGGCCGGCGGGACAGGCCCCGCCCAGGCCCCACGTTCGCGTCTCTGGGTTGCCGGGTTCCACACCGGCATCGCTGACGTTTTTTGTTGCAGGGGGTCCAGCCCAGACGAGTGGGTGCTGCTGCCGCCTGACAATGGGCCCTAGGCCCGAGCCTCGTACCGCGGCTGCGTGGTGCGGCCCGGGAGCGTGGGGAGCCGGGATTAGATGGGAAGCGGCAGCTACCCACTGCTGATCGTGCTTGTCGCTGGTGCTTTCGCAGCTTTGTGTAGCATGTTCTGCTCGTGTCAACTTGGTTTTGCCGTCTCACCTTTGCCCTTTTTTTTCCTAAAGCTGTAGTGCTGTTAATGAAGAATGTCAATTTTAAGTATAAGACTTCTAGGGAAATATGGCTTTAATGTTCAGAGACTTTATTAGAGTGTGTGCTGACATGGGCTGTTGTGGGATCCTTTTTGCCTGGCAGTCAGTTTCTGCATGGAAGGGTTCACACCCCTGTGCATAGTTGGTGTCTATTGGTCATTTGTCTGGTGCAGCCAGCCTAGAGCTGGGATACTGGCTGTTAACTCTTGTAGTTACTAAATGGCCCTTAACCATGTAATCTGCCTGTTAGAAAACAGAGACCTAGTGTTTCAGCCCACTTGAGTGGTGGGGGTTTATTGCTTTCCTGTAAAAGTGACAAGCAATCCTCAGGTGGAAAAAATGCTACCCGTTTTGTTTCATACAGAGAACTCTTGCACCTTTATTCCAGTCATTCCCTGCCCTCCTCACTCTAAAAAAAAAAAATAAGGTGCATTCTTACTGGAAGTGACCTGCCAGCAGCAACAGCAGGTTTTGTTGGTACCCAGTTGCCATGTGTATAGAAGACATCCTGAGGCTATATGAGGGTTACGCTGCTGGAATCAGGAGTTTGCAGCAACTCCTGGTAGCATTGGGAGCCTGGATGGAGGTGGCCATGACAGCTTGGCCATCACATTGTGCTGCATGTGAGCTTGAGCTGGATGGGTCCTCTATGTTTTAGAGCTGCAGAATTTTTCAAGCTTTTTTTTCCCCTCTCAACTGATGAGCTGCACTAATGGAAGAGAAATCTAATGCTTCTGTACAAGTAATAGGGAGTCTGGGGAGATTGGGTGCTCTGATGAGGAATGTAAAACGGTGTATACATGGGCAAGCTTACAGGGAGATTCAGGCAGATATTTTAGAAGTAATGCCTTAGTCTTTGGTTGGGGTGTTTGGATTTTTTTTTTTTGTCCTCCCCATTCTGGCAGTTCAATTCATTTTGAAAGAGTTGTAAGGTGTTCTATCTTGTAATCCTTCTGGGCTTCCCAACAGAAGGGGCAGTATGTGCATGTGAAGTTGTTTGATCAAGAAATCCAAGATTGTATGTCTTGGATGTAGATGTGTTTTCCATGCCATTTAAGTGGTACAAAATGGTTTTACATAATTTGTTGGTGTGGATATTTCATTGTTTAGATGCTACTCTTAACTAACATAGGGTTATTGCAGTCTCATGACAGCTGGCTCCAGTCTCAGTTTCTGCTGGTACACTCTGTTTCATCAGCTTGGTTTTTCCTGGTTTCTTACCTTCCTGTAGATGAGTGTTCAGGGGCCATGGCAGCTTGATTCAAATAGTTAATACTTCCTCTTGAAAGTGCCAATGTTTTGGGTTTTTTGAATGGTGAGTTTTAAACCAGCATGTGGGAATCCTGGTGGCATTGGGGGGGCGGGTGTCTGTTAGTTTGTTGGGTGTGTTATGTTGAGTTTTAATTGTTGAGTTGTTTGCTGTAGCTCTTTGGGTGTGTTTGTGTGGTAGAGGGCTAAATTCCCAGCTGTGGATCAGGCCTCTATGAAGTTGACAACTCAGTGGGGGCAGGGAAACACTACTTGGTGGGAGTGCAAGTGAGAAACAGTGGTTTTGGCTGTTGGAGAGCCACTTCTGGTGGAGTGGTCCAGATGTGATCACTGGAGATAGTTTTAAGCAACACTTACTAGTCTATTCTTTAAAGTCTCTAGTAAAGTATTTTGGTTCACTTGTTTGTTGTGGGGTAGGTGTTTCCTTCCTACTTGTTAATATTGCATAACTTAAAACACTTCTCTCTAGTGGATTGGAAAAATAGATGTGACAAGGATGGGTGCATTGAAAGGCTAAAAGTTCATGTGTTTTAGCAGAAAATTAGTTGTATTTGTATCTTGGTTTGTAGTTAAACAATTGAAATCTATCTGCAAAGTTACTAGATTTAGTGCCTTTTAGTCTTACCCAAAGCTCAACAGGAATGCTGCTGCGTGTGCCAGCCCTCTGTCCCTCCTGTTAAGATTTCTCTGGAGCAAAGTTTGCATCAAGCAGACCCAGTTGGCTTTGAGTCAGCAAAGCTGTTAAGTTTAATCTTGTGCCAGTGTAATGTTAATGTCATGGATTGAAATCACATGCATGGCTGTTTCTCTTTTTTGTGAAGTTGGATTTGGAGTGAAAGCAAAATGGCTCGAGGACGCAAGAGCAATAGCATTAAACAGAGCGACTTCACTAACAGCACCAACCCTCAGGATTTAGAGAGAAGACTTTTTGTCGGCAATTTGCCCACAGACCACATGACTCGTGAAGAAATGGAAGAGATATTTTCAAAATATGGCAAAATCAGGGGTTAGTATGTTACCCTATGGCTTTGGGTGTGTGGGAATTGAGTGAGAAATGGAACCTTAGCACTTATCAAACGCTATTTGACAACTATTTTGTCTGAAGAAGTGATTTCTTCAGTGCACCTGAAATGTCCTTTGCATGTATTGGTTACATGTTAGCATTTGGGTTGTGGTGTTACAATACTGTCAAGTGACTTCATAGTCTCTTAATCAACTCTTGGTCACTCATAGGCTGTATCGTGGTCACTGCCCTGTCAAAGGGATCTGATCTATGAAATATGCTTCAGAGTGCTTAGGCTCTGTTTTTCTGTCCTGGTAGACGTGATTTTCCCAGAAAACT
This sequence comes from Upupa epops, assembly GCA_013397515.1. Classification (NCBI taxonomy): domain Eukaryota; kingdom Metazoa; phylum Chordata; class Aves; order Bucerotiformes; family Upupidae; genus Upupa; species Upupa epops. The sequence goes on from VZRI01011493.1 coordinate 28,163, forward strand.
TGTCTCTGAGCAGGGCTGGTGGGGTTGGTTGGCGGCTGGATGTGGGTTTGTGCTGTCCAGGTTGTAACTGGCCTTGCCCTGCTGTTGCCTTTTCTAGCCCTCAGCATGTACCATGGCTACGGGTTCGTGCAGTATGACCGTCTGGAAGATGTCCAGGCCGCTCTGGACGGTGAGAAGGGCCGCCTTTATAAAGGGTATAGATTAGGTAAGGAAAACTGCTCCATGACCCAGTATGCGTGCCGGTACAGAACATGTCTCTGTTTTAAAACACTCTGGAAAGATCAGTATGTGAAACATGCCCAGCCTTAGTCTAAAAATCACTGTCCTGGCATGCGTGTACCTTCTGAGTTACCTGTGACAGGTGCCGTGGACTTCATCTGCTGCCAAAGTGTTGCCCTGAACTTGTGTTTGTGTCAGTATGTGGAGGGAAAAAAAAAAAAACCGCTTTGTGAGAAGCAGCTCAACCCACAAGCTCTCACTCACTGGCTCTGAAACCCCACTGCATGTGTTTCGAAACGTTTCTAAACCACTATTGAACTTCATCGTGACAGGTTCACAGGAGCTGGTCAGAGCACTCAGTGGCTTGCTATAGCAGTGACCTGACCTTAACTGTGAGGTTTTGATGAAATTAGTTCTGCTAAATGTGTTAAACTAACTTAAACACAGGGAAACCAGTTTGACTTAGAAAAAACGGAATTAAAGGAGCAATAGGTAACTGTTAGGAAGCATGTGTGTTTGCAGTAACAGATATGAGCCTGGCCATGGACAAGTAGGGCAGAAGGTGGCAGAGAGAAATTTTGGCAAGGATTGTCAAGCTTAAACAGGAACCACTGTGGCTGATTTAGAAGCAAAGGTGTAGCTCTCTGGAAGTGATGATTTGGTAACATAACATCTGTGAGGCGCAGTGAAATGGAAATCTGACTAGGCTCTTAGTGTTGTTTTTTCCACCAGCCTTGGAAAACCAGGGAGTTTCCAGTAACTTGCAGAGCACTGTGCATGTGTGGTGGAAGGGACATGAGCCTGGCTCAGCCCCAGTAACGCATTAAGTCTTTCACCTGGGAATAGTGTTAATTAATGCCAATCAAAATCAGTTCTCTCAAACTGACTTGCAATATCAAGCCTTATGGCTGCCAGTAGCTGTGTTGCTGTAAAAGACTTGTGTAAGATGTTTGATTTGAATAAGGAACTAGAGCAATTACAACCAACATAGTTAAGCAGATTTCAGATTAATGATGAGTGTAACAGAGATAAAATGGCTTTTAGTGGTCTTCTGGAAAAATTGATTCCTGGCCATACAGTGCCTTCAAGTGACATGGAAAGAAACACAGTCATACTTAAAGAGGGTGAAGTAACAAAGTCATTGGTGGTAAGTGACCTGGAGTTCTTCCCTAAGCTGGGTACAGCAGAGCTGAGCTTTCAGCAAGGCCAAAAAGGCAGGTCTGCGTCCAGTGAGGGGACATTTGTCACCCTCAGTGCTGTCAGCCAGACCAGTAAGAGAGAGGTTTTGTACTTGTGATTTTGCTGCTGGAGCAGTGTGCTCAGTTCTGGTGTACCTAGTTCAGGAAGGATAATGCTGAATTGGAGGTGCCTCGGAAAAACCTGAAGATTCTAAAGAGTTGATGAGTCCTAGGACAGTGTCAGAATGAAGGAGATACGTCATTTGTGTGTTAGACCAAGAAATAGGCAAATTCTCACCTGGTAGGGGTAGGTGTGGCAAGTCCTGAATGAAAATAGTTTCCTTAATAGGAGAGTAATTTACTTCTGGAGTAACTTCTTGGATCCTTACTGGTTTCTGTATGCTAAAGACTGGAAGTGGGTGCTCTACTGAAAGCTAAGCTCTAGTTCAGTGCCACCACTGTGCTGGAGATAGGTATTGTCACCCCTCTGTTCAGAAGGTTCTACTGGGTGGTTACAGTGGCCCTGTCAGATCAAAATCTGCAATGGAAGACTTTACTTTCTTTAAAGTTTTGTTAGTGTTCAAATCTTTAACTTGTAAATGCTTTTGGCTTTAAATAAAGTGTTATGAAATCTGTTCTTTCTGCACAAGAGAGAGATCCCTGTCAAAGGTGTTTTCTACTTTTGTTTAGATTTAAATACTTTTTTCATCGGAAAGACGTGTGGCATTGAGTGTAAAAAAACAAAATCATAATAGGTTTCTGCAATGGCATCTTAAAACAGAAAATAAAAATTATTTTAAATAAAAGAAAGCAGATAGTGTCTTGCTTAAAGATAACACTTAAAGGGGGGAAAAAGTCCTCAACTAAAAAATAAACACAAGGAGAACAGGTCCTGAAGTCTGAGTGTTAAGTATAATTCCTTATGACACTGTAAGGGAAAATGCTTTGAGATACTTTTAACTGCAGTGTGTGCTATACTGATACTTCCACACAAGGGTTTTCATGTCTTTACTGAGTGGAACTTGATGGGGGATAAATGTCCATCACGTTAACTTTGTGCCAGTGGATGATACATTTGGCCCCAGAGGGGCTGCTTTACCATCCCACTGATGTTGTGGTGCTGCATCTGTTCAGATCACGCTTTCTGTTGCCCCACAAAAAGGAACATGCTGGGGCTCAACTGACCGCAAGTGCAAAAGTTAGAACTAATCCTATAACTTCAGTTTTAATCTTGAACATAGTGAGGGATAGTTTGTGAAGTTAGAGGTATTAAGACTCAAGTCTGCCTAAAGATATTATTGATGAGTCTACTCTCTTGCAAGAAATTTGGGGGTTGTTAATGTAAATAATGAGAAATGGCTAATAGACTCTCAAGGAGTGGATAGGATGGTGGTTTGCTTTGCTCTTTTCCTTAAGAGATTCTGGGAGTAAAACTTGCCAATAATTTCTATTCTTGCTCCCTCCAGTATGTTATTTTCTCTTCCATCTGCTGTTGCAGAGGCTTTGACCTCATAGTGCTGGTCCCTACCAGTTCTGGGCAGCTTTGCTTTTTTTCTGCCTGAGGACAACACTCTTTCTTCACCTCTCTTGTATATTTCACTTCATGGAGATGCTCAGACATCAACCAGTTCTCAAATTTCTGATCTGTTCCATCAGTTTGCATCCTGTTATCAGTGGTGTTGTGACTTCGTGAGGAGCTGGTGCTTGAGGCTCCTTGGATCCATTTCTCCGTGGTGGAGACTCTACCACTTATTGCTACAGCAGTCCCTGGAAGGCAGTTGCATGTGCTACTTGAGAACAACGGGGTCCTTTCCACCAGGGTAGCGTCATGCTCCGTTGAACAGGACTGGCTGTGAACCTGAGGCCATGCTGGCCATCAACTTCCTCTCATGGAGGTTTTCAGACTCTGCTTTTTCTCCTAGAGTCCATGAGTCGCTTTCTGCTTGCTCATAGACTGCAGAAGAAAGAGATCCTCTTATGGAATGAGGAGTCTAGGTGAAGGCCTGAATGTAACGGGTTAAAATTTCACGCAGGCTCTCTGCCCTGTTTTGAAGTCAGGAATCAATGAAAACTTCATTACGTTGTACTATCAAAACTTAATAAAAAATGGTCAAAGTGACAGTGTCTCTCTGCTGAATGGATTATTTTTGCACCATCTGGCTATTGTTGAGCTTAAGTTGCTTTCATTTGAAATGTGCTGATGATGTGTGTTTTGTTCCATAGCATTGAACAGATGGGTTGATTATTCTTTACAGATATTAAGAAAGCAGTGGAAAGAAGAAATATGAGTAAGGCTTCATCAAGGTCCAGTCCGGCACGAAGGTAAAGTACCTGGAAGCAGTGAGTTATATTAGGAGGGTCAGGCTACTTGGGCATGAGCCCAGCAGCCTGTGCCAAATATCTGTTTCTCTTCCCCACCGCCACCTCCCTGGTCAAATGGAGACTCGTGAGCAAGACAGCCGGGATGTGGCTACTCGCCTCTGAGAGAGCTTCTGGTGCTGACATCTTGGGAGGCACGAGGGAACCCTTGTGTCTGCATCTGACACTACAGACAAGTGTTGTGTGACAGCACAGGCTACAAGAGACTCAAGAGGAGGAACACACTTGATGTTTGCTCCTGCCTCAGGAAGCTGAAGATTATCCAGAGAATGCCAAGAGGCTGTAGCCTTCCCTGCACTGTGATGCAGAGAACCACAGTATCTTGTCTCTTCTGATGCTGGAAGTTTCCGGTGCTGAAATGAAACTGGGGAAAAACACGTGAGCGAAGCACAAGGCAGAGCAGGCAGTGGTGCCTGGAGCCTCTCTGTGTTGCTTGTCCACAGTGTCTATCATCTTCACCTGCTCCTCAATTGACAAAGCCCATGGAGCTCCCACGCATCCCCTGCATGGGGCATCACCAGCAATGGGAGAAGATGTGGACAGTTCAGTCACAGGAGGACAAATTCAGTTTTGTCTCTACAGCACCACTGGGCAGTGTACGTGGATGGGCTGTCTGTAGATGATCAGGTGTGCTGCACCTTTGCCGTAAAGTTCCACACCAAGGAGTGTTCTTGTTGGACTTTAATGTAGTTGAGCTCTTGGGTGCCTGAGCCACACTGCTAACCTGACCTGTGAGATTACAAAGGAATTAACAAGGAAAAAAGTGCAACTCTCAAGACATCTGTCACCACAAAACCCAGGAAATGAACATCTGCAATTCTTGTCATCTGGGTGTTTTGTATGTGCCCCACTCACCCCACACAAGGACCAGTGCACTTGGAGAGCCCGGTGTGGGGTATCAGGACTCTGAAATGCTTTAGGCACTGTTGCTTTCCCGTTGCAGATGCCTTGGGCTTGCACAGGGTCAGGTCTGCTCAAGTGCTGCTGTGAGGACTCTGGGAGTCCTATGTGAGCAGCAGACACTGGGAGCACAGCTTTAGCAGTCATAGCACTGCAGGTGCTGAGCAACACTGGGTGAGAGGCAAGACACTTCTGCCATGAACACTGGTCCTTGGATCATGCTGCAGAAGGAAGAGCAGCAGTTCTGAGTAGTAGAATCTGTGCTGTCCTGTCACAGACCCTGAGCAGCGCTGGAGCTGTGGACTGGATTGGTCCAGCTGCCAAAGGCTTCAGTGCTACTATGACAGGCACTGAGTTCCGTCCAGCATTACAGGCTCCATGGCCATCATGGAGCACTGGCACTATGTCCCAAACATCACTATGGGCACGACTATGGCTGATAGGCTCTGGACCACACTGCAGGTGTGTGGATGACAGCTGCTGGTGCTGCAGTGTGTGTCCTGTGCTGCATCACAGGTGCCCAGCAGATGTGGGGCAGTGGTGCTGGTGCTGTGGGAGAGACTGTGTGGAGGTATAAGTCCTCTCTGTGAGCAGCAGCAGTGAGGCAGGCACAAGAATGCAGGGGACCTGTATCACATCCTTGCTGCTGTGGCAGATGTTTTCTCCAGACAGATTTATCCCTCTGCAGATGCTGAATGTGGCTGGCCCACTCTGGCTGGAATAAGTGCCATATTCCAAACAGTTCTGCTGCATCCAACTGGTTTACTCTTGGTCCTGCATCTTGTGAAGGAGTAGTTATTCTGTTAGGGAAAATCGCAAGTTTCCCTTGAGCTTCTACGGTAGTTTGCTGTGGGAATGGGGGTGATGAGGTACGTTTTGAGAGATGAGAACAGATCAGTCAAAAAGCAATTTGTGTGTCCAGGAGGCTGAGGGAGTTAACCTGTTTGTAGGTGGAGGCAGTTTCTTTTGCAGGGGGAGGCTGTGTATGCTCTTGGTGACAACTGGGATTTGTCCCCAAGGTGCATTTGACATAAAAGAAGAAAGTGTCAGTGTTCCTGTGCAGACTGCACATCCACCCCAGAACTGACTGCTCTGCCGGACGCGGGATGCGAGCATGTCTGACTTGTGGCTGCTGCTGTTCACTCTGAGTGATGCTCTGAAAACACACTGGTTGGTGGAGGCAGACCTGTGTTCTGCTTATCCTTCCTAGAGTAGTTGAGCCTGGCAGAGGACTCTTGAAGTCTGTCAAGTTTTGGAAATAAAACGATTTTCAAAGCTAGGGGTTTTTTTTCTGATGATGGTTAGTATCTTGGAGAAAGAGCATTCCAAACACATGAATTTCCATGGTTTCTATACAAGAATTTTTTTTGTGTTGGCTTAGACCCACAGTATGACCTGAAAACCCTGTACTGTTTTGAGAAAGGATGAAGACTGGAACGTTATTTGTCCTTGTCTCTGAAGATGCTTAGTGCAAAGCCTCAGTGCAGCAAATCAGTCAGGTATGACAGAAGCCTCTTGCAGAGGATGCGGTGCTGGCTGAGTTTAGTATCCCCTTAACATCATAAACATAAGTCTGGCTGCTTGCAGAAACCCAACCCCAATGTGGAAACTGCCATATCATTGGTCACAAAGCACTCTGGTTTTGATCCTGTGGCAAACCATTTAGTTTCTGGTATTCTGCTGTCATTGGCTGGTGAATATTATGGATCCCTTGAACACTTCTGTCTGTCGCATATCTGTGGGTATTGGGCGGCAGCACCACCTTGAATTCTCTCACAAGAATTTGAAGAATCGCTTTCAGTTTTTCTTAAATTCTCAAGGAATTTGCCAAAAATCGTTTGATCTGTGGTTGACGTTGGAGGCCTTGAACTGTGGGTTTCTGCCATGTCTGTTGCCTTCATCCACCAGTGCTCTGCACTTTGAGTGATGCTCCACTAAGGAGCTTTCTGGGTTGTCTTTGCCAACAGTAAACATTAGAACTAAGAAGCTCCTCCAGACTGCTTCAACAAATGTGTGGTTTCGGGCTGTTCTTGCTGTTGTGGGATATGAGGGAGGATTCACCTCAGGTAAGAGATCTGGGGTAACCATACTCCTGTTGCTACTGCTTTAATGGAGTTTCCCTGCTGTTTTCCTCAGAGAGCTGTACAGTTGTGGGGATGGCCGGGATGCCAGACGTGACCGTTCCCCACTTCGGGGGAGCCCACGCAGAGACCTCAGAGATGGCAGGGATGGTAGAAATGGACGAGATTCCAGAGATGCTCGAGATATGCGAGCCAGAGACATACGTGATGCCAGAGACCACAGGGACCCACGGGACCTGCGAGACTCACGGGATATCAGGGATCCACGAGACCTGCGGGATCCTCGTGATGTTCGAGACTTTCGTGACCTGCGGGAGCCGCTGTATGATCGATATAGGGATCCCCGGGATATGAGAAACCCACGAGATGCTAGGGATCCATGGGACATGAGAGACCCTCGGGACACTTTGTGCAGGTAATCTCTGCGGGATTGTCTTTGCCAATGAGTTTTTAGGGAATTCCTGCCCCGGTGGCTGCTGTGCTGGTTTGTGTGGTGTCCAGTATTTTGGACAATTCCTTTCCTCTGGTTGGGGACAGTCCGGTCCCTGCTCTGTGTCCTGTGGGGAGTGGGTGGGTGCTTCAGGAGTGATACTGGAGGGGAGGGGATGTATGATGCATTTGCCCGTTGCTTCCTGGGATTGTGCCAGAGCGCAGACACATGCTACTTCTGTAAATGTTGCAGACGAGATGAAGCTTATGACCGTTACCTTCGCCTTGAGGAGTACTGTCAGCGCAAGGATGACTCTTACTATGACCGTTACAAAGAACATTTTGATAGAGCTCCAGTGAACTCGGACGGTGAGCACCTATAATACAGCTCTGGGCAGCCCACATCTGGGAGGGATGCAGTGCTGAGCCCATTACTTTCTGTGGTTCTGAGCAGGTCTGGAGAGTACAATTTACCCTGTCACTTTCAGACCGTCTGAAGCGTGAGGAGCGGCGCCGGGAGGAGCTGTACCGCCAGTACTATGAGGAAATCAAGAGACGTTTTGATGCAGAGAGGCCCGTGGACTGTTCTGTCATAGTGGTGAACAAACAGACCAAGTAAGATAATGGTTATGGCAAATTTTACTACTGCATAGTAGAAGACTTGGTCCTGTCCTGAGCCTTACAGGCTATTCTTGAGTGATTACGGCTTAGAGCCCTCAGAAGTTTGCAGCTCTTGTTCTGTTGCAGAAAGGTGTGCTGATATGGAGAAATGTGTTTTGTGCTTCACTTTTGTTAACTTTTTGTCTCCCATCACTGTTCCTTTTCCTGGTAATCTTGTACCTACTTTTCACATCAGCTTGCCGTCACAGCAGGTTATAGTGGCCATACTTGTTCATGGGTTGAATGATATGGAACTTGTTAATGTGAACCAACTGGAGAGCACAGAAAAGCAGGGGCATTCAAGGGGGTGTTTGTTTCAGAGCCCTTGTCAAGTTGGTTCCTTGAGCAGATACTGGTAACTGCTGTTAATTCAGCATGCCTGAAATACAAAATCACTGCTGAGAGTAGTCATGAATAGTGTCAGAAGCATGTGTGACAGTAACCATGCAACATGCTGTGGCAGTCTGGACTCTTTCTGAGGTAGCAGGATACACATGGTGTTGGGAATAGTAGCTGTGCCTATGTCTGCTACATCCGGACAGAGCTGTTGCTGTGGCACCACTCTGATGTCTGTGTCTGCAGTGTATTTGTTTAAATACACTGAAGAATAGAAAATAAGTAAACAAATCATAGGTTTGGTTTGGAGCCTGAGGAAACATTTGTTGTGGGGAAATTGAAATCTTGCTTGCAGCCACTGGAGAAAAGGTTGTGATTTGCTTTTAAGTAGCTGCAGCTTTCATGAGGTAGGAGTGAGCTGGCACTTGCCTGGTCCAGAGGTGAAAAACAACAGGAGATGGGAAGAAGGGAAGCAGTGAAATTTGAAGTAGATTTGTGTGGTTGCTTTTAATGGTGATAATTGCATATTAGATGACTCTCTGATTACCAGTTGTTTGTAACTCTTGGGTGTGAAGCATTGACATCACTTAATCTAAGCCTATGACCTCTGGGTGATAGGAAAATGCTTTTAAAAACAGACTTGAGAACAGCTGACCTGTGCTTTGTGCTTGGAATGGGAAGTCTGTGGGGCAGTGGATCCAGGAACAGCAGATCCACAGTTGCTGTATTGGTTCTGGGTTAGGGCAGAGAGCAGCAACTACAATGAAAGAGCAGATGAGGAATCAGGTATGTTTGAACAGTGAATGTAGCCCAGGTCATGACTTCTGTAGGTTGTCTGCTGTTGTACCCTGAGAACACTGCGGGCATCCTCACTGGATGAGCTCAGTTTAAACATGTTTATATGTCAGCAAATCTATAAAAGTGTAAATTCCTTTGCAGACACTGTTTCTCAGCTAAGCTAAGGCTGGGCTTAAAATTGATTTCAGTTAAACCAAAACGATGGATCCAGATCAAAATAAGGGCTGTGAAGTTATTGTAATGGTTTTGCTGTAATACTGTCCTGTTAAACAATGTCAAAGCTGTCATGAGACTAAGGTGTCGGAGTGGGTGGATGTGCAGTGTTTCTGTTTCTTAATGTGACTAATATCTCGAACTGCTGGCTCTGCTTTGTGGTAGGGAGTATGCAGAGTCAGTGGGGCGGAAGGTGCGGGATCTGGGCATGGTAGTGGACCTCATCTTCCTCAACACAGAGATGTCGCTGACGCAAGCCCTGGATGATGTGAGCAGAGGAGGATCTCCTTTTGCCATTGTCATCACCCAACAGCATCAAGTTCACCGCTCTTGCACTGTTAACATCATGTTTGGCACCCCACAAGGTACTGAGGTCTTGGTGGGCATTCTGAACCACTCAGTGCTGCTTGAGAGCTTCCAAGCAGGCTCAGACAGACGGAATTCAGCCTTGCTGTGACACAAGGAATTGTTAATGCCTTGACACCGTGTCATAAATGTGAATATTGACATTGATGTACCCCGTAACACTTTATTTGTCCTTTTATTGAATGGACTGTCCGGAATCACCAAGAGAGAATCTCAGCTGTGTCCCTAGCACCCAGCATCCCCTGTCTCTGTGTCTTGGGGCAGCTCTAGCAATGACTGCTCTGCCTTGGCAGATTTCTGGGTAGTACCAGACCCAACCCCACTTGGTAATTCCTGCTCTCAGAGACAGGGCAACTTTTTAAAACCAAATTAAATTTAAGGAAAACGAAGTAACAGTGGTGCATTTGGTCAAAGGAAGGAAATTCCCAATTCCTGATCTGGAAATTGGGAAGAGCTGTAGATGGGATAGAACTATACGGTGATGGGGTGTATGTGTTCCACCTCTTTAGTACCGTTTACACTTGTTCCATCACTTGACATCTTGGGGTTGTTACCTGGTGGTTGTGATCATGCAGGTGGGTGTGGCCATTGAAAAAACATCTCCAGATGATCTCAGGGAGCAGCCCATGGCTCTGACCACAGGCCTGCTCACAGGCTGTTACAAAGGTATGGATGACTGCAGCTGAGCTCTCAAAGGTTTTTTCTCCCTTACTGTGTTCTCAAGGAATGTTATGGAGGGTCACCTGTCAGAGTAAGGTTCCAAACGCACAGCTGCTGGGTTTTGGGTGCATACTGACTGAAGAGCCCAAGTTCTTCTAATGTGTGGATGTGATGGGGAGGTTCCCTCATTTGCTGCAGAAATACTTTCACATACTTTCACTGGGCTTTCCTTCCATTGCCCTCACTTTAATTCTTGACTCCTTTGGTTTAGCATGTGCCCTCCCACCCAAGCTGATTTTTGTACTGGATCTGGCCATGTATCAGATCTAGTAAGAACACGAGGTGTTAGTTCATCCTCAGCTTTCTAGAAATTAAATGTGCCCACTTGACCCACGCATTGCCACCTTTCCATTCGAGTGAGCTTCAGGAATCTGTTCACAACTGCTGAAACGACTCTGGTTTCCTGTTAGTAGAAGAGTGGCAGGGTTCAATGTCTGCAGACCTTCTTTGGAAAGTAAAGGCTCTTTTGATCTCCCTGCTTAAATCTGTGTTCAGGGAGTGTTTGCATGTGTGCTTTGTGTGGTGGAAAACTTGAGAAGGCAACTTGAGAACAACAAACCCACCATTGGAATCGTAGAATTTGATTACGTGCGTATTGCCCCAGAGTGGCAGTGGGACACTGAGACAGTGCTACTCTCCTCCCCATCTCCTGTGTCCACACACACTGTGTTAAAGTGTTGGCAGCACAGAACTAAGTGTTCCCATTGCTGCTCTCCTCTGGGAAGCTCAGAGCAGCCTGTCCAGGGGTTTAACAGTAGTATGACTGGAACCGTTTCCTTCTCAAACAGCAAGAATTGTTGTGAGAGCTAGAGGGAGCTGCTTTCCCTTTTGGCTTGGTGTGAGGGAAGACAGATGTGAGGCTTCAGAGCTCTCAGCTGTGCAAGAAAGAGGGCAGCCTTGCTGGGTGAGAGCCTTCAGCCTCCTGTTACCTTGGGAAATCAAACTGAGTTCCCATGTGTGCTAATGGTGCTTGTGTCTGCTGGGTGAGGTGTGCTGCTGTGCTAGAGGCACTTCCCGCTACCAGCCATTGGGTTTGCTGAAAGCATTCCTTTTCCTTGTACAGAACACCGCAACATGCCCCAGGCTGATGCCATGGTGCTGGTGGCAAGGAATTATGAGCGCTACAAAACAGAGTCACGGGAGAAGGAGCGTGAGGAGATAGCCCGACAAGCTGCCAAGATGGCAGATGAAGCTGTACTGCAGGAGCGGGAGCGCCCACCCCCCATTGAGGAAGGGACTAGGGGAGGTCACCCACCAGGCATCCAGACTCTTCTGAACCTGCTGGCAGACAATCGTTATCTGACTGCTGAGGAGACTGATAAAGTAATTAATTACTTGAGAGACCGGAAGGAACGGATGCTGAGGGGAAGCACCGATTCTCTGCAGGGTGAGTTTTCAGCCCAGGCAAGGCTGTTCATCCTGTGGTTTGTGTGCTGGGACAGAACAGGCCTGGGTGTGCAGAGCAGTCCTGGCACTGAAATTCCTCACACAGCCCTACTCTCTATTGAGATGAATGTGTCCTTGGAGTCCTGAGATTATTCAGGTCTCTCACATGAGGGAACTGTTGTACTGGATTCTCCTTGGGCAAACTGTGGGGCTGCCCTGACTGGTTTGGGTGCTCAATGAAGGGCAGGAGCTCTGCTGAGTGGCTTGGGCTCCCCAGAGCTATGAAGCTCTCTGTTGGTTGGGTTTCTGTTAATGTTATGTGTCTGTTACCTGTTTCACTGGTTTGCTTTAGGTGCTACTTGAAAGGCTGTTGCAGAGCTTTAACCCTCTTTCCTTTTTGCTCCTAGCACCTGTGTCGAGACAGTCTTTGGGGGCACCTTCAGGATCATCTCTGGGTAATCAGTCCAGCATCCCAAGCTCTCAGGCTCATCAAGGTTCACAGCCACTGGTCACTGCTCCTTCTGTTCCAGTGTCGTCTTCTAATCCTCAGCAGGAGCTTCAAGCAAAAATCCTCAGTCTCTTCAACAGCGGGGCAGCAACAGCAGCAGCTGCTGTACCAAACAGCAGCTCTGCAGCCTCTGTAGGCACATCGGGTGGCACTGCAAGCCAGAACTTTGCCAACATGGCCAGTGGTCAGGCCCAGTCAGCACAGATGGGGGCTGGAAATCTAAATCAGGCTCAGCAGAGATTGCAAACTCCCAGCACGCAGCTTCCTGCTCTCCAGGGCCCCTCAAGAAATGCAGGTCCAAGGCTTGGAGCACCTCCACAAGCTCAGTCACTCTATGGTCAGCACCAAAATCGTCTGCCTGCACCTAGCAGCATCTCTGCTCAGAGACCAGTATCTTCTGGTATCAACTTTGACAACCCCAGTGTACAGAAAGCCTTGGACACCCTCATCCAGAGTGGTCCTGCCCTCTCCCACCTCGTGAGCCAGACCGTGGCCCAGGGGCGAACAGGTTCCTCAGCCCAGCAACCAATGGGTTCCTACCAGCGGCACTACTAATGCTGAGCTGCTGGGCCCTTTCCCCTCCCCTTGGCCATTCCACACTCACAGCAGTTTGACGGGTGCCTGGGATATGCATGTCCTCTCCACTTGCAAGGGTACCCTGGTGGCATTGCTGCTGCTCGCGCTGCCCTGCCTTCCCTGGTGTGGTTCGTGGTGTTGGGAGCACACACTGTTCTCAGCAGGCACTCTGTGCCACAAGTTGCTCCGGGTCATCAGGTGTTTTGTTCGTCCCCAGCAGCTGCTGCAGTGACAGTCCTCCTGCATTTCCCTGCTCCCAGCAGCTGGTTCATCTTGTCTGGCCTCACTCAGAAGTCTTGGAATAATTTGGGGTCTGTGGTTTTGAGACAATTGGGGACTGCAGAGCCTGTGGCACTGCCTGGGCTTTCTTGGGGACACCTTCTTGCAGATGGCACTGTTTGCCTTTATTTCTTTTTCTAATGACATACAGCCAGTTGAGAAGTGCAGCAGTAGCGCTAGCAGCAAATACCTGGGCCCTGCTCAGTAACCTAGGACCATGCCCTGGGGTTCTGCTGCAGCTGGACTGTTGTGTCCTGGCAGAGTGAGGCAGATTCTGCTCACCTCACCCAGCACACGGAAACCAGCAGCTGTGGTCTGAGCACTGGCCTACCTGAAACACAAGAGCTTCCGGCCAGGGCAGGGGTTTCGAACGGTCTGTTGATTTTCCTACACCAGGTAGTCAGTGTGAAGATCAGTCTGTTAAATTTGGTGTATAAATTCCCTTTCCCTGTTGGTTACAGGCACCCAGCCAGGCTGGTAGGCCGCCACCCACCCTTGGGGACCCACAGCCAGATACAGGGGGTAACCGTCTGTTCCTGGACACCTCGTCTTGCTGTCCAGTGGCGTTTGTCTGTCTTGGGTGGAGAGGCAGCACCAAGATGCAATACCAAGATTTTATAAGTTTTTTCAATACGTGGGTAGCTGCAGCAGACAGTTGAGTGGAAAATAGGGCAGTGATGTCTTCACTGTGTTTTTAACCAGTAACATACTTTGATACCAGCACACAAAGCATCTCTGAATTCTGTGGGCCTCCCCACTACAGCCTTCTTGGAGTCCATAGCTTCCTGCAGAGAACCAACAGGCAGAGTGTTTGGAGCAGAGGATTTTCTTTGTCCCAGGTGGTTTGTGTTGTAGCAGTTTTTTTTCTCTCTGTGCTGTTAACAAGAGGATGTTACTTTCTAATAAAACGGCCGAAAAATGTTTAGTTGCCTTTTTTGACACCTGACAGCTTGGGTTCTGCTGCAGGGCACTGCTCCACAGCATTTCCCGTTACTTCTGTTCCCCATGCACTGTGTTGGGGCTGCCGTGCTGGACACTGAGCAGAAACAAAGAGCCCTTTCTGACACACAGTGAGCTGCTCTGTCTTAGTGCTAATGCATAGGGTGTGAAGAGTTCTTGCTCTGGAGCAGTCTCAAGACAGCATAGCCCTTGCCCTGGGAACCATGCTGGAGTGGTAGGAGGGGAGGGAGTGGGCCTGGAACAGTGGCCAGCCTTGCCAGCAGCCCTGCTGCAGTGGCTGGTGACGGTATGATTGCTGCTTGGAGTCAGAGCTGTGTGCCCCCATTGCGTGTTGGCACCGGCCCTGCCTTTGTGCTGCTGGACTGGAACAGCCTGGAACTGGACAAAGTCTGTCTCTGCCACCTTTCCTCTTTCAGTCTCTGTTTAATCCCATTCTCCATCTCCACAGTCCCCCAGACAGGCAAAGCATCTGAGCTGATGAGAAACTGGTGTGAGCTGAAACATGGGAACCACTGTGGCACCTTGGAGAGGCTGATCCTCTCCCCACGTTCCGTTTCCTCTGCTACCGGCTGCTCCCTGCCTGGGCTTGTTCCTCATTGTAGAAGCGGAGCAGCCAAGAGCAGAAAAGATCCTGGAAGCAAGTGAAAACTCTCCACACAAGTAGTGAAGGGTGTAATAAAATCTTTTATTGCATTTTGTGCAGACAGAAGTCTAGAAAAATGGATACAGGTAAAGCGGTAAAGCGTTAACAGGGAGCATTCAACAGCTGAGGAGCCACTCCTCCATCGATACCTGCACAGAGAACACGGGTCTGCACTGGGGCGGCCTAACACGCTACGGCAGCACTCACAGAAATTAAATGCAAGCCTAGTACTGGGGGGTTCTTTTTGCTTTTTTTTTGTTTTTTGGTTTGCAACCTCGCGTCTATGAGGTTGTCAATTTACTTGCATTGCTCTGCACACAGATTCTCTAAAACACAAAGCATTACTAGGTCACTAGATGTCTATTGAAATATTGCACTCGAATAAAAGTCACTTGAATGGACATAGAACATCAAGCTACGGTGATTAAAAGATTATTGAATGAGCTGACCTTGTGAGAACATTCGTAACAAATATATTGCACATGGAGCACAGAAAGGGGGGGAACCAGCAGCTCAGACCACTGGGCCCTTCTGCTGGTTTTAAGTCCTGCTACGCAGAGGAGGGTCTTGACTCTTCTAGTGCAACTCTCATGCTTGTGCGGTACCTCAGTCCTTCTTCCTGCCAAGCCTCAGACCCGCACCAGCCTGGGTGGACTCTGCCTGCAAGTGCTGGCCGGAGGTTTGTAGCCTGTGCTGCTGCTGCTGCTGCTGAACACAGTGACAGAGCCACTGCTGCACAGGAACCTGGACCTGCCTAGCAGCTGGACCCAGATTGCCTGCTGTCCCACCAGGCCATGGCAGCAGTCTGCCTGCAAAACCACCGTGGGGGTCAAGACCTTCCCGTCTGGAATAAAAACCAAAACGTGCCTGCACATGTGCCAGGGAGGAACCTCTATGCCTACCAGAGGAGGACACTGGTCACCATGGTGAAATGGCAGAAGGGTGCTCCAGGGGAAACCAAACACTCATGGAGGCCAAACGTGCAGGACTGGGTTTGTAAACTAACATGCAGTGCTGTCTGCTAAAACTGGCCCTCTCCAGCCTGCAGTACAGGGGGAACTCCCTGTGGGACCAGCACCTTTCTGCCACAGCCAAGCTCGATGGGGCGCTACGGCAGCCCTGGCTCTGCCCAGAGCTGGGCCCCTGCTCTTGCTGGCGAATGGGAAGGGAGGGCATCTCTTCTGGGCAGCAGCAACGGGAAGAACTTGTCTTCCAGCTCCCTAGCAGGAGCCAGGACCTTTGCTGCGGTAGTTGCAGTGGTGCTGAGAAGGAATGGCATCCGCTGGTGACGCCAGGGAGGGGATGAAGAAAACCACGCAGCAGAGCGTGCCTTGGCTAGCTGCCTGGTCACTGCCTTGCCTGCACAGCCCTCCATGCTTCCCGGATCTGCAGCCAAAGGAGGAGTTCAGTGCTGCACAGGGGACATTGGCGTATCCTGACTGTTCTCGGTGCTGAGCTGCTCAGGAAGGGACCAGGCTCCTGCCACAGGGCAGCACCTGCAGGCCAGTAGCACTGCAGGGCAATAGCTGCACTGGAATTAGTGACTGTAAGGAACAAGTGGCATTTCGTGAAGATGCCTGCAGCTGACAGTCGTTCCAGGCCCAACAAGCGTGGTGCTAAAACACATGAGAGGAGTGGGCAGGTTGCTGCGCCTCTCTCCCCCATTGCTGCAGAAGTGCCTCAGATAATTTTGGGAGTCTGGAAATAGCATGTGAGCTTGTGTGTGGTGGTGCAGAACCAGCTCCAATGGGCAAAACAGCTAGACCCTGGTAAATCCTGGCTCCTGTGGGGCCACACTTCCCAAAGCCAAATGAACATTTCATCATAGCTGCCTGCCCTTCCAACAGTTCCCGAGCAGCTGTGGCAGGGCCAGAGAGTCCAACCCTGTGTGCCTGCCCCATCATCATCCTCTGCTGAAACCAGGTCTCACTCATACGGACAGTCACCTCTTGCATATTATGCCCTGGGGACTGCCTGCGCCAGAGCCTGGGCACACACCGACGTGTCCACGCACGTAACTAAGCTGCAGTGGCAGCAAGTCTGGCTGGGGCTGCTGCTTTAGACAGGGGAGGCACTTTGGGGGAGATGGAAATGCAGGAGTACGGTATTAGCAGGCACAGATGTACAGCTGGGGCCTGCGACTGGGCTGGCAGTCTGGCCAAACAGGATCTTAAAGCCAAACAAAAGAAAGCAACTGAAAAGCCAACATCAGAACACCCCCCCCACACCCCCNGAGGGCTCGAGAGGGTCTCCAGACAGAGTGGGCACTGTCTGATGTCAGTGAAGTTCCCAGCTCGGGAGCTGAGGGCTGCAACCACTTTCAGCTGCAGGAGGGATGGGCAGGAGCTGGATGCTGGTGCCAGCTGGGGTTGCCCGTGCCAGCCTGTCTATGGGATATTCACATCGAGCCAGGGGGCTGCAGGTCACACGGTGTGGGCAGCCTTGGCGAGTGGTTTGAGGGATTGAGGAGGGGAGAACTTCAGCGCTGGGGCTCAGCTTTGGCCAGGGGCAAAGCACTGCTGCTGCAGTCCAGGCTGGCACCTGCCAGGAGAGGGCAACTCTTAGCAGGCTGCACTTTTGAGTGGAAGCTCAAATCTGCTGTGAAACAAGTTCAGAAAAGTCTGTGACTTCTTTTCCCTGAAAATTCTTAAGAAGCTAAATGGAGAAGAGGATGAACCTGCGACCTGGCCTTTTCCGAGGGCCATGGTGGCCAGGGGTGGCTGCAGCCATCGGTGCAGCAGGTGAGCACTCGTTGGTGCGGGAGCAGCCCATCTTGGCTCTCCATCCCCACAGCCTGGTGCTAGCAGAGCCCTGTATCTCTCAGAATAGATATAGATCTCTATATATAGACTTCATCTGGTTCTATTAACATAAATATGATCACTTTAAAAATACACATACTGTATTATGTACACTATGTATATGTGGCCGGGGCGGGCACCAGCAGGTGCCCTGATTGCCCTTGGCACCACTTCCTGCATGGTTCCTGGAACTGTTCACATTTCTTAAAAGTGTCCAAGTTTCTCTGGCGTGAGAGGTGCTGGGAGGGGAATGAGGTGTTTGCACTGCCCTGTGGGCTCCGCTGCCTGTGCACAAGGCTGCCAGGGAGCGGGCATGTGGCTGGTGCCTAGGCTGCCCTAGCCAGTGGGGTTGAGGGGGTGTTGTGATGTCTGGGGGCAGCAGGACCCCTACAATCACCCCTCATTGTGGGGTCCGACCCTGGCAGACCAGGCAAACACACTTTGCATATCTTAAAACTACACACAATTCTGGAGTTCTCTGCAGCCCCACGGCAGCACCTGTGCCTGCCATGGCTGTGGCCAGGTTGGCAGCAGAGTCCTGGGGAGCAGCAGGGTAAAGGGGACCAGGATGTGCACGCAAGTGCTGGGACTGGCTGGACTGTCCACTGTGAGGGCCTGAGAGTCCCTGATGTCCCAACAAGGGTTATGAGAAGCTGGGAGGGGGCAGGATGGGCTGGGACTCCCTTGTGCCCCGACCAAGAGCAGGTACTGGTGCCTCAGAGGCCAATGGCATCCGCACACCTCCAGTGGCCAGAGAGCAGCTCAACACTGCGACTGTGGCACAAGCATCGGGAGAGCACTAGGGCAGTGTGAGCCCAGGGCCAGTGGGGAGGGGTACAAGATGCGCCCACCAACACACACCTCTGCCCCCGCCAGGCCACAGCTCCTGTTCCAGCACCCAAATTCCTGCAGCTGCCTCCCACCCTCTTCCCTCTCCAAACCATCATGATGTTTCTCCACGAGTTCAACCCTCCAAATACGGACAGCACCAAGGCAGCAGCACGGTGGAGATGTCCAGGCCCATCATGGCAACGGGTGGCCAGAGGTGGCAAGAGAAGCATCCAATGAGGAAAGTTATTGTGGTGGCCTATCTCCTCTCCCAGTGTCTCGGTGGGGACATAGGGTGCAGGCAGAGGGCACGGGGCATGGCGCATCCAGCCAAGCTCTGAGCAAGAGCAGCGACATGGCAGAGCCCAGCAGTCATCTCAGCATGGCCATGCTCCTGTCCAGCTAGGGGCTGCAGACAGCAGAGCTGGGGCTGGCAGCGGGGACGGGCGGTGGTGGCAGCACTGGGCTCTGGTGCTCAGTCTGCGGTACACTGTATATATTTATATATAAACAAGGACAGCAGTGCTGTGATGTTGCAATGAGGAACAACTGCTCTGGTGCTGGATGCTCCCGGAAGATCTGGTGCTGCAGTTCGAATGGCAAGGTCAGGGGCATGGCCGAAGCCAGGTGAAGTGTCTGCGCACCGGCTGCCATCAGGCCTTCCCTCCTCCCTCTAGGCGCGCGGTGCAGAGGGTGGCAGGGCTCTCAGCGTGCAGACAAACCTCCCTTGTGCACCATGTTTCAGGAGTAGATAGTGATGACCTCTCGGCCCCCACCGCGCACGAGGAGCACTCGGTCCAGATGCTCTGTCAGTACCTCCAGGAACTCCATGTCTGCATGGCTGTCAAGGAGGACAATGCCACAGCATGAGGACAGCCCTGGCTCATCACTGCCCAGCATCTTGCCCAGGGAGTTCAGCCCATGGCATCAACATCCCTGTATCAAAGCCAGGAGTTGGTGGGGCCAGGCGCAAGCCGGGAGGGTGTGGAAGCCCATCAGCACAAGGGGGACCATGGCTGAGCCTGTCCTGGCAGCTAGCTGAGCCCACAGATCTCTGCCCATATCCCAAGAGTCACAACCCCAGCTATCCCTGTGGAGAAGGGGCTTGGTGCCAGCCCCAAGGCAGTAGCCCCACAAAAGGATACAGTTCTCATCCCCTTTCCGGTTGCGTGGAGGCCCCGGCATGTTCAGCAGGACCAGCTTGGCATCCTGGGACTTCTTCACGATCACCTCGTTGAGCTTCACGGCCGTGTGCATCCTCCGCACATTGGACTGATTCCTGGAGGAGACACCGCGTGTGAGCACACGGACAGGCACGGCTCCGCCATGAACCCCAGGGGCTGCAGCACAAGCCCTGCGCCCACGAGCAACAGCACACCAGAGCTGCTCAGGGCCAAGCCACGGGAGAGAGCAGCAGCAGCAGCCTGGCCTCACGGGAATCTGCTGGCAGCGTAACAGGACAGACGGGAGCAACACAGCACAGGGGCTGTCAGCCATGGCTCCTGCATGCTGCCTGGGTGAGCCGTCTCGCACCATGCCAGCAGCAGCTGTTATGGCACACCAACCTGCCCTCTCATGTGAGGGCAACCCCAATGGTTCCATACACCCAGCCTCCCCTGCCCTGGCATCCAGTGCACAGACAAACCCAGACTTACAGGTTCTCCCACTCCCTGCCAGGAGCACAGCAAAGCCAGGAGATCGTGGGGGAAAAAGAGAAAGTGAGAGAGGAGGTGAGTACCACACCTACCCCAAGTCCCTGCAGCATGCACTGCCCAGGTCCCCATCCTCTGTCATCACAGTTCTGCACAAAGACCCCATTCCAGTCCCACCCAGCCCCTCCACAGGGGTGATCTCAGGGCACCCAGGTTGGCAGGACCCTCCTCAGAGCAAGGACTGCACTGGTGCTGCTGGGGCAGGCAGGGGTGGCTGAGGACATGGCATGTGGGTGGGATGGGGTGGCAGCATATGGGGCCATACGGCTTCATGTTGAAGAAGTCTTTGATGCCCTCAGGGCTGACAGGGCTCTTGCTCTTGTTCTTCTCAGCAACAGACTTCTCCTTGGTCCAGGTGAGGTGCACCTTCTCAGGGGCTGTCTCCACCTCATCCCCGGGGGACTGTGAGCTGCTGGAGAAGGTGGTGGCATTTTTGTCGTGGATGAGCTGGACCTGCAGAGAGCACAGTGGCACGGTGGGCAGGAGTGTTGGGGCCAGACACACGCCTGGGCCCAGTCCTGGTGCGGTCCCTCACCTCCTCCTCAGGCTTCTCCTCGCTGTCGCCCACCTGTTCCTCAGGAACATTCAGGCGCAGGCGCGTGTTAGCTGGGTTCTTGCGCCGGATAGAGCCCCGGGACTCGTCTGTGATGCTCTGGATCTGTGTGGGACAGGGTCAACCAGGGGACTGGGCCAGAAGAGAACTTGGCCAGGCAGACCCCTGCCTCTAGCTCCAGCTCCCTGGCAGGATAAGGGTATGGCCACTGCAGATCCAAGTCCCACCCAGCTTGTCCTGCACCCTCACCTCCCGCTCTCGCTCGTTCTTGGTGAGGTGCATTTGCTTGAGGATCTGGGAACGCTGCTCCATCACCAGTGTCTTCTCATAGGTATACGCAGAGATGTCGCTCTCATGCTGTCAGGGACACACAGGAAAAACCACAGGGTAGTGTGAGCTGCACCTGCTGCTCTCAGGTGGCCCTGCACATCTCCATGTCACTACATGTCCCCATGGTGCTGTGCCCCCCCCCATGTCAGCGTCTGGCTGGCTCTCCCAAGATGCCAGACTGTAGCCCATGCCCCATCCCAGCACTCACCATCTCCACCACCTCCACCTCTGCAGTGATGCGCAGGTGGTATAAGAAGGTGGTCAGATCCTTCTTCATCTGGATGCTGTTGTCATCCATCTGTGCCACCGTGAAAATACGCATCTTGCACTTGCGCCAGACCTGCCAGGGAGGGAGACACGGGCACGGCTCGTCAGGGGTGGCCCTGGCCCTGGCACCCTGCCCCACATGGAGGGGACTGACCTACCTTGTGGTGCCGCAGGAGGAAGGGCAGCAGCATGAGCATTCCCCCATCATGGACTATCCACCAGACATCAATGTGGCCCTCTGAGAACCGCTCCTGGTTGCCCGGGAACATGGCAACATTCTTGGCCACTAGCAAGGCCAGGTGCCCGGCTGTGGTCTCTCGCACCAGCTCTGGGAGGGGAAGGGTCATGTTAGCCAGGGCAGCTCACGACCCCCCTTCCAGCCTGGCAGCAGCCACCCTCTGCAGTGCCTACCAATGAAGTTCCTCCAGGTCTGGTGGTCCTCCTTCTGGCGCCAGCTGCGAGGCCAGCCCACCAGCACCGTGTTGTGCTGCAGCCCCCCCAGCCCGCTGGACTGGATGAGGTGGGACATGCCATCACGCAGGTTGGAGGAGATGACCACCTGGCAGAAGCCCTTCACCTTCTCTGCTTCCATCAGGCGGCGGATGGACTAGGGATGGGGAAGATGTCAGAGACCGCAGGGCCTGGAGTTGCCCCAGCAGCAGCACCCTGGCCAGGTGGGGTGTGGGGTGCAGGTCCCCAAAGGGTGCCTAGGTCTCTGTGTCCTGCAACAGACCAGAAGCTCCAGGCCAGGAGGGGTGAGTGGAGCTGGTACACACCTCCGGCCAGTGCCACACTGCGGGTGTCACCATGCCAGGGCTCTGACGGGTGGCAGAGCAGCGATTAGTTATTCACTGAAAGAAGTTCTAACATGCCGGCACGGGAGAGAAGCCATTCGCTTCCGAGGGTTAATCTCATTAACGTGCCGTCTGGCTGGTGCAGCAGTGTCAGGAGGTGGGGAGGGCCCTCGCTCCAACAGGACAAGGCTCTGTCTACCACCCTGCCTGGCACTGGGGCTGCAGGAGCTGTGGGTGTGGGGCCGCTCAGCACAGCAGCCTCTGGCTGGGCATCATGCTGGACTGGGCCGTGCCGGGCCATGCCATGCCAAGCCTTGCAGCAGCTGGCTGATACTGGGACCAGTGCCCAGCTGGTGCCGGTGCCTCTGGCATGAGGGGTGGGGCAGGGATCTGGGTGTCCCCGTGGTGCTCCGAGCACCAGTGAAGTGTGGAGTCTTGGAGCCCCTGGCCTCCTGGGGATTGCGTGCACCCACAGGCAGAGCCCAGCGCAGGCACCTCTCACCTCCTCTGCCCTCTGTGCTTGTGGGTGGTTGTCCAGGAAGGTCCCTTCCAGCACGGAGGCCACAATGGTGAGGCCCTTGCCTGCTTTGAGCTGGGACGTGAAGGACAAGAGCTGTGGGTGTACCACATTCTGCTCCTGATCCCCACGCACAAGGACCAGCAGCTGCGGCCTGGAAGGACAGTCCTGCAGTCAGTGCCCGCACTCCAGCCGGTCCCGCCGCAGCACTCCATTTCCCCAGCCCAGCGGCCTCACCTCCAGTTCTTGGTGTGAGGGGGACCCTCCTCCAGCCGCAGAAGAGCGTACCGGGCCGCACTGAGGGACAGCCCCCGGATCCCGTCACCCCACTCCTTCTCTGCCCTGCAGGAACCAGCACCGTGTAAGGGACCCCGGCGGCTCCAGCCACAGAGCACCACGCTGGCACCTCAGAGCATCCCAGGACAAGCAGCCTGGGACGGCTGAGCGGCCCACACTGAGGTCTGTGGCGCCACGGCTCCCTTACCCACGGTACTCGATGTACTTGTAGATGAGGCCGGCGATCAGCATGGCCACCAGTGCATAGTACCAGGAGCAGATGAACATCAGCGCCAGGCAGAGGCTCATGCCCAGAAAAGACAAGGTCCTGCCGAGAGCACCACACCATCACAGAGTTGTGAGGCAGGCAGAGGCAGGACACCTCATCCCTTCCATTCCCATCCCATTCCGTCCCATCCCATCTCACCAGTGGTAGTAGCGGAAGCGAGGCCGCCAGTTGGGTGTCCGCAGCAGCGTCTGCACTGCACATGCCAGGTTGACAAACATGTAGCACATGAGGAAAAACCTGCAGGAGCAAGCACAGGGCTGAGACAGGTGCACTGGGACACATGGGGGCTGCAACCGTGCCCCGCTGTGCCACCCAGCCCTGGAACCAGACCCACCAAAGGACTGGGAAGCCAGTGCCATGGAACAACCGAGCCCCAGTGCCAGCCAAGGAGAGGGCCTGGGTTCCCCAATGGGCCCCCCATGGGGCTCCTCTCTTTCTCAGCAAGGGGCAGAGACCCATACGTGCCACCCGCCTGGCCTGGGCAAGGTGCGCTGGCTCTTGGCCATTTGCAAAGGTGCAGGTGGACAGCACATGCTGCGTACATGGAGAGGATGGGAGCCACCTCATCCAGGGAGGCGATCAGGATCCCGATCTCACAGATGCAGGCTGTGAGCAGCAGTGCCCACGTTGGTTCCCCATTAGCTTTGCCATGGCCAAAGACCTGGAAGGGCAAGAAGGGCATCTCAGGACTCTGTGACACTGGGACTACATGGCCCTGGGCGAGGGCCCTTAACACAGCTCCCACGTGCTCAGCTCTGTCTGGGAGCAGGGAACGGGTGTTGTGGGGCCGTGCAAGCACTGCTGAAAGCTGGGACACATCCTGGGCCAGAGGAGCAGACCCAAGCCTGGCAAGACTGAGCCCTGCTGTTGGTACAACCCCATTCCTGTCAGATTCCTGTGTCCGGAGCACACCTTGTTCCCCAACAGCCCTCACCAGGAACCCCACTCAGAAATGAGCCTCAGCTCAGCCTGGCTGCAGCCAGCATGGAATCGGGCACCCTGTGCTGGGGATGGATACGCTGCCAGTTGGAAGCAGCTTCTCCTATGGCTGCAGGGACACAGGAGGAGTCCAGGCATAAGGGCTGGGCCCGGAGAGCCTGTCCGGACGCATTAGGGGGTGCTGAGGCGTGAGTGAGCGAGAGCTCGGGCTAGGGCTGGCAGGGTGAAGGAAGAAGATAAAATTAGCCTGCGCTTCCCTGGGGGAGCTGTCAGGTTGGATTTGGAGATGAGTTGTGAGAACGTGTCGTCGGAGAGCAGAAGATAAAGCATGAAGCAGCAGGGCAGCTGGGGGAGGGGATCCTGACCTTTCCTGGCTCTCCGACACTGCTGCCAAACACACTACAGGCATCGGTGCTGGTGGGACCAGGGCAGGGCAGGCTGTTCCAGCCTGCAGCGGTGCCAGAGGAGGCCACTCAGTTACCCACCAAAGTCCCATGCTGGACTTGTGGCCGCAGTGGGGTTCAGGGTCATCAGTGCTGGGTTTGGGGGATGCCTACCCTGAGGAAGGGCACAATCCCATCCCTGGAGATGGCTTGTAGCAGGCGGGGAGCTCCGGTGAGACTCTGCAGCCCGGCCCCACATGTGGAGAAGAAGGAGCCGATGACAATGACCCATGGGGACGGCCATGCCAGGGTGCCAACCACCAGGTTCCCATTGACAGCTTCACCAAACCTGTGGGGCACCAGCATCACTTGTGGCTCTGACCCAGGGCTGAACGGTGAGAGTGCCAGCAGCACAACCAGCCCCCAGTCAGATGGGCCACTGAGGGACATGATGGGGACAGACAGGACGGGGATGTGCCCTGCCCTGGCTGCTGACAGTGCCCAACCCCTGTGGAGCAGGGTCCCAGGTGGAGGTCTGTCCCTGTCTCTCTGCCTCCAATCATGACAGGAGTGGAGGGGTTGAGATGGGATGGGTGTCCCCATCCCCTGTGTGGGACAAGGCTGATGAGGGCTGCACGCGGCTGGATCTTGTTTATATTTGTGCTGGCGACCCAGAAGTGTCACCTATTGCGTGGTGAGCTGGGCTGCCCCAGATATGCTGATGGCATAGGAAGTTCTGCCTGTTTACAAGCAACGTGCCACTGGCAGCCTGGGCTCATGGAAGGCTGCGGATGTGCAGCAAAACATAGGGCACACACAAGCCCCCAATGCCTGACACAAGCTCAGCCCTGCCAGGAGCTCCCCACCACCGCTGCAGGACCACAACANAGGGGGCCCCCATCTGCCCATCCCCAGCTCCAGGACACTCACTTGTCACGCAGGACCACCCCCTCGATGCACGCCCCGAAGAGGACGACAGAGCTGATATCTGCCAGCTGGTCAAGGAGAGCCAGAGGATACAAACTCCCACCCACCCATCACTCCTTTCTAGCAAGGCAATGGGACCCTCTCCCAGCCTGGCCAGGCACTGAGGGAGTCAGCCCTCACACTATGTGCCCACCCATCCTCAGCCCCACAGACCAGGCTCAGGTGAGCCCTGAAGGATACAAACTGCAGAGGTGGTGGCAATGGCCAGGATGGTGCCCGTGGGGATGGACTTCTGGGCATCCCGCAGGTCTCCAGAGCGGTTGGAGCCAGCCATTATGCCTTGGAAAAGAGGGGACAGTGCCAGGGTGGGCAGAGCTGCAGACCTTGCTGACAGGATGGCTTATGCTCAGCACTGTATGAGCCCTGGGCACAGGACAGTAGCTCAGATGTGTGCCAAGATAGGGAGTGGCCACTTGTAGTCGTGCTGCTGTGGCTTGGGACACCCAGACTGCTCCCTCCAAGCCACAGTCTGAGGCAGCTCAAGGATTAGGCTCAAAACACTCTTAAGTGACTCGTCTTATTAGCCCTTAAGTGGCTCAAGCAGGAAGGGTGACTGTGGCAGCGCCAGGGACCACACACAACCCTGGTGCAGCTCTGGGAGGGCACAACAGGCTGGGACACAGCCGGTACCAGCGGATCTGTCACAGCTGTGCCAGTGGCCAGGGTAGCCGTCCCAGCAGGACATGTGGCCACATCACGTTGGAGCCACACACCAGACAAAAACCAGGACTCACCAGTGAGAGGGCCTATCTGCCTGCTGGGGTCCCCATTGTTGATTGTTGGTCATGCTGCGACAGCCCTGGGCATCCCAACAGCTCTAGAACCTACAGAGCTGCAGGTGGGACCCAGTGGCTGTGCCCACAGCAGTTCCACAGTGGGACTGGGATGGGGGAGTGGTTCTGCCACCCCCAGGAGCTATAAATACTGGATGTGCAGGATGTCAGTGCCAAGCAGCATCGTCGTCAGATTTGGAGCGTGGGCAGCTGCGTGGGAGGTGCAGGCTGCCAGCACCCCCCACATCCCATACCAACACGGTGGGGAGCCACACGTGGGGCAGGGAGCAGCTCACCCAGCAGCACGCATGCCAGTGGAGCCCTGCAACACGCAGGCAAGGCCACGGCGGTTCCCACCTGTGACTGAGGGGAAATAGATGCCGACGAGTAGGGTGAAGTATGAGGTCATGTCGCTGAAAACGTAGGGCTGGTCCATGTCCACCTGTGTGTCAGGAGGGCTCACAGAGGGCAGCCCTCGCTTCTCCACGATCACGCCCTTGGTCAGGTATGAGCTCCAGAGGTTCTCTGCAAGGAGGCAGGAGGATGGGCAGCACAACCAGCATGAGATGCTATGAAGCCACTTAATCCCAGTGCAGCATCCTCCTGCCCCGCAGCCCAAGG
Organism: Upupa epops; assembly: GCA_013397515.1. Classification (NCBI taxonomy): domain Eukaryota; kingdom Metazoa; phylum Chordata; class Aves; order Bucerotiformes; family Upupidae; genus Upupa; species Upupa epops. The sequence goes on from VZRI01011493.1 coordinate 54,864, forward strand.
GGACAGACAGAGCATAGGGATGTCCAGCACTGTCTCACTAAGGGATGGGAATCCCTAGCCTGTCACCAGTTTGCAGAAAACCCCAGCCTGGGGACAGGCCTGGCAGGGCAGGTGGGTGACCAGAGCAGGTTTGTCCTGCTGCTCACATCATGCCTTCAAGATACCAGAGCAGCTGACATGAGATTGCCGTAGCAAATAATTAAGAGGGTAATATAATTAATGCTGATCACACAGGTTTAAGGAAAGTGGATCGTGTCAAAGTAAATTGATAATGTTTCTGATGGGATTACGAGTGCAGGGCTGATGTAACAGGCTTAGTGTCCATCTGTGTGCTGCCCTGGCCACAGATCATGGAGAGAAACCAGAGCAGCAGCAAGCAGCCAGCACCTGGGCACAAAGCACTGGCAGCCCTCAGCACAGTAAAGAGACTGTGAACAGCCCCATGGAAGACTCATAGGGACCATCCCTAAGCACCTGAGGACCCTTCCCCAGCCATGTCACAACCCCCAACTTCTCTGGGATGAAAAGCAGGGCTGGCACCCACCACTGACATAGCCCTGCCCAGCTCATCCTCACAAAAGAATCATTCCTTCCCGCAAGGACTCAGTGCCGAGGCACAACCAGCCCCAGTCATCTCTGCTGGGACACTGCCAGCCCAGGCACCCTCACCACCAGCCCCCCCCACCCCAGCCCCACCCCAGAGTAGTCAGCACCCAGGGCTGCCTGGCAACAGATGCCAGCTGTGTCTGTGTGCCCCTGCCTTGCTCCACGGGACCTGCTAGAGATGAAGCCATCATCTTCTTACCATACACACCTAGCATGGCACACAGCCAGCACAGCCACTTCCCCAGCACCCAGCCTGACACCATGGCAGCACCCAGCACAGCTGCAGCAAGGTGCTACAGAAGGTGGTGCCCGCTCCGTGAACAGAGAAGCCCAGTGAGTGTGAGAGCACTCAGAGCAGGTCCTGCCAACACAACCCTGCAGAACAGGGGTCTGCAAACACCCTCTGAGTATCACACTGAGCATCAGCTTCTGCCACCCACTGTTGAGTGTGAATGCCTGGCAAATGTGCCAGCAGCTCTGGAAAAAGAGGTCGAAAGTGGCTCCTCCCAGCCAATTCACTGTGGCTCTGGCCACTCTCCTGGTGCGGCTGTGGCTGCACCAGCAAAGTGCCCCTGAGGTGCAATCACTCCTCAAAACCTCAGATCAATACCAGCCTTTTCCACAGCTAAAAAGAAGAAGCAGGAGGATCTATCCTTTGGGCATTCTTTGGAACCATCATGCTGCGGTCTGGCTGGCACAGACCACATGCAGGTGGCAGCACTGTCCAGCTCAGTCACAAGGTGCAGGAATCTACCCTGGTCCCAGCATGGTGAGCACAGCAGAGACTGACCCTCCCTGACCGGCCTCCATCCCCATCCTTCCATTCCTGTGCTTTGCCTACCTTGGATGAGGCCACTGGCAGCTCCAGGTATGCCCTCAATCTCAGTCACGTTGTTCATGGTGAAGTATTCATCACAGGTGGCATTGAGGAAACGGGAGGTGCAGAAGAGTTCCCAGAGCTTGGAGCCTACTGTCTCATTCCCTTCTACCACCATCTTGGTGCAGAGGTCGAAGCCATGGCGTGAAAGAGTCCTGTTGCCCAGGAGGCAGATCCTGGGCAGGAAGAGCAGGCACTCAGCCACACGCCTGCACGCCCGAACCCCACTGCAGTCCCACAGGTCACCATACTCACGGGAAGCTTGGTGGGTCAAAGGCTGACTTGATGACGCCCGCGTAGATGGCGAGGATGGAAAGGATGACGCAGCCCAGGAAGACCAGGGCAAACTTGTTTACGTACTTGACCCCCACGAACACCACAGTGGCCATGCAGGTCAGCACACAGGTGCCATACACGCGCATGTTGTTGAGCATCGCAGCGGCCTCCCCACTGGCATCCTCTGCCTTGAAGATAGCCATGGCTGGGAAGATGTAGGCCTGGGAGAGACACCTGGCATCACCACCCAGCAAATTGCCCACGGAGGAGATCGTGGTCCCTCAGCCCCACTGCTAAGTCTCAGCAACCTGACAGGCATTAAGAGCAGGCAGCATGGGCAGGTGAGGGGAGAGTTGTGCTGCCAGGACCTGAGCCCTCAGCACCACGTGGGAAATGACCAGACACATACCAGCAGGATTTCGATGGTACCCAGGATGTACATGGCGCCGGCAAACGTGGTGCCCAGGTAGAAGCAGAGTCCCACAGCCCCACCAAACTCAGGTCCCAGGGAGCGTGAGATCATGTAGTAGGAGCCTCCCGCTGCCAGAGAGAGCAAAGGTAGGTCCTAGCCAGACCCCAGCAGCACCCCCAGCCCTGCTAGTGCAGGATGGAGCCAGGGCAGCCCTGGACCCCACTCCAGCAATGAGCAGGACATGGTCCCCAGGGCCCCAGAGCAGCAGGAGTGACCATGCAGGCAGAGGCATTCCCTGGGAGCCCAGCAGCCAGGTGTAATACTGTGCGGACACATGTCCCCTGGGACTCCGGGCAAGTTCAGGGACATGGGCCATACACTGCTTCTGCCTCCCAAAGGAGCCCTTAGAGCCGGACCGCTGGATCAATGGTCCTGTTGCAGCAGTGAGATGATAAATTGCTCTAATTACATCCTGTGCTGGGGCTGTCAGTACCATGGGTCCAGGACCGGGCATGCTCTGCGAGGCATTCCAGGGACACCTGCACAATTAGACCCTACTCTGCCTCCCTGGGGAGGGGGACTGCACAGAGCAGCATCCTCAAGCCCAGTGCTGCTCGGGGTGGCCATGGAGAGATGGCTGCCCCACTGCCCAGCTGGCCGTGCTCATCCACTTGGCTCCCCACCCTCCTGCCAGCAGCTCCCCTGTGGCCTTGCCAGTCTGGCAGAGGGTGGAGCTGCAGTTGGTGGCTCTCACTGCCATCTGCACCTCGCAGCTCTGGGGACTGATGGCAGCCCCGCGCCCCACTCTGGGCCACGGGGAACCCCTGCGGGCTGGTGGCAGAAGGCCAGGGAACAGCCAGCAGTGATGTCCACAGCATGCAGCAGCCACAGATCTCGGCTGGCAGAGCCCAGGGAGCAGGGCAGCCTTGGTGTATGCTCCCTGGAAAAAGCCCTTTGCTACCCAGGCACCCAACCCACAAGGAGCCAGCTGCCCCCAGCACACACACCGACACGGGGTTGGCTCTACCTGGCACCACTCCGTTGGTGGCAATTGCGCTCATGGAGATGGCCGTCAGCATTGTCTGTGGGAAGAAGCACAGGCTTGGCACATGGCAGAGCTCCCTCCGCGCTGGGGCAGAAGGACAAGGAGTGGGAAGGGAGAGCTGCAGCTGTGCCGGGACAAATAGCTCCTCAGGGCCACACTGAGATGTGCCACATGACCAGAGTGCCTGGATGGAGGGCTGGATGGGCAGGAAGAGATGTTGGCCACCACCACAGCTCAGGACTGAGCCCCTTGGAGGGACCAGCAGTGCCACGAGGGGTTGGGAGTCCCCAGGCTGCACAGGACCCATTCAGTTGCCCAGCCTCTGCTCTGGGATCAATATTCTGGCAGAATGGGTCACTGGCAGCACAGCATGGGCAGGGATCCCCTGGCACACCAGCACACACAGCAGCTACAGTATGGGCTGCCACCCGAGCACTGACCTGCTGCTGGTTCCTTTGGGAAGCTGAAGGCTTCTCCTTGCTGAAAGTGGGGCAGGGGCAGGGGGAGGGGCAGGGCAGGCTGAAAGGCAGTGCACCCCTCCACAGCCCAACCAGCCTAGCTGGGACCCCCGAACCCATGAGGATCCATCACTTACACAGGAGCAGCAGAGAAAGACCATGCAGAAGGACTCCATGATGCCGGCGATCCCCACCACCCAGGTGAGGCGCAGGAAGAGAATGACACCAAAGATGTTCTGAAGGCAGGGCAGGTAGACGCCCATGAAGGTGCCCATCCGTGGAGCCTGCCAAGGGAGCAGGCAGTCATGAGGGCTCACAGACCCAGCCGGCAGAGGAGCAAAGGGTCCTGCTCCTACTGCCAAACAACAGCAAATCCCCAGGAAACTCCCTCCAAGGTGGTGGCTGAGGGACCTGGCTGGCCCTGGGGCAGCCTGTGGCACTGTCCAGGCAGAGGTTGGGAGAAGCTGTGTCACTCCAGCATCACTCACCTGCACTGGCTTCTTCTTGCCCCCATCATTATTCTCAGCCTCCTCGTGCTCCCGGCTGCCCTGCGGCAGGTTGGTGTAGTTGGCCAACCCACTCAGCAGGGACGAGACCATGGGGCTGGTGTCCATCTCCTCCTGTGGAAAGCAGAGCCCTGAGCTGTGAGGACAGTCCCTGGGACCCCAGCCAGGGGTGCCTCTAGCTGCCACCCAACCGTGGCAGTAGCAGCTGAGGAGCCCTGGCCTGGGGCTCCAGCATGTCCCAGTGCCCAGGACACAGGCTGAATGCTGTAGAACAGTGCCTAGCTTGGTCCCCTCCCCAGGGGCCCTCCCAACCCTGACACCTGCAAGCCTTACCTCAAAGAGGGCCATGTTCTTGCCATCGTACTCCTTGCCCTTCTCCAGGTCCATGCTGTTGATGAAGGGGCTGCTCTCCTTGGGATTGCCATCGCCTGTGGAGATGCCGCTGGGTCAGCCAGGCAGTCCCCACCCCTCTGCAAGGGGCCATGGATGCACCAGCTCCTGCAGAAGGGCTGTCAGGGCCAGGGGCACTACGCTGAGCCCTGTCCCCAGGACAGGCAATAGCAGCCCCTGCACCCTAGCCACTAGCATCGCCTCCCACACCACACACAGGCAGGGGTCACTCAGGAGCCATATGTCTGGGAGCCATGTGCCGCCCTGCCTAGCCATGCCAGCACACAGACCCGCCGGAGCGCATCCATGCAGTGAGGTGAGCGGTGTGGATCCAGGGGGAACCCTCCTGGTGGGGTGTCTGGCAGCAATAACTCATGGCACAGGGCATCTGCCGAGTGAACACTGGGGCTGCCCACAGCTCTGTGGCAGCAAGGGTAGGATCCAGCTGGCTGCTCGGCACTCTGTGTGGAGGGAGATGGTCCCAGCACGGTGCCTGTAGTGAGGAGAGTGGACCGATTTCTGGACCTGCTCCCAAACAGGCACCACAGGAGCAGGGCCCATGGCCTTGCTGGCTGTGCTGCAGACCAGGAGGTGTCCGGCAGTGCCACCACCAAGCACAGGTGCTACCCAGGGAGCAGAGCTGCCCGCAGCAGTGCAGAGCCTGCAGAGCTGCTGGGACAGGGCTGCGGCTGCTCACTGCATTAATGACCTCGTGCAGAAGAAACCCAGAGTCGTCTTAACAGCAAAGAAAACAGCGGAGCTGCAGAGCAGCAGAAATAAATCAGGCTGGAAACGGAGCAGCAGCAAGGACAATGCTGCTGGAGCAGCACAGCCCTGAACAGAGGCCCAGAGGGGACAGGAAGCCTGGGGATGTGGCACTGGGCATTGCAGCTTGGTGGGCAACAGCTCAGGGAAATCTGGGCAGCTGGGCCTGGCCCCTGGTGCTGGGATGGAGTAAAGGTAGAGGGACTCATGCCTACACACCCACCTCCACACGCATGGCTCCTCAGCCAAGGCAACCACACTGCTCAAAGCACCTGCCTGCACAGGCAGGGACACAAATGTGCTCTACATCCCAAACCAGGTCAAGAGCCATCCCCTCCACCAGCCCTGAGCCCAGGATGCATCTGGGAATGCAGGGATAGCACAGGGGCCACCCATGCAGCCACCTGTCCATCCGGTGGCAGCCCTAGGACAGATCCTATGACTGTTTGGAGCAGCCCTTCCCTTTGAAGGCCACCTGCCTCTGCCCTTGACTCATGTTTGGGATCCTGGGGACCACTTCACCCGTGCACAGTGCTGATTCACCATCTGCAATTCCCCAGCAGACACGGCACTCCTGGCTGAGCGGGAGGCGAAGCCCTGAGTCCTGCAGGTGATGCTGACCCACAGGCTGGTTTCCCTCCTCTTTCCAGCATGGGGCAGTGGGGCGGCAGTGACCCTGACAGCACAGCCAAACTCCTGTGTAGGAATGGCCATGTTGGCAGCACCGGGACACCTCAGACAACGGATGCACAACCAGCACCATCCACTGCACTGCCCAGACATGCCCTGCACCATGTCCCCCACCAGAGCATGAACACAGGCCTCTCAGCACAGACCCCATGCTTTCCTTGCTCTGGGTTTGTTTGGTCTAAAGCATTGCACACAGAGCTTGTTAGGTAACAGTGGTGCTGCAGGCTGGCACCCACCTGCTCACCATGGCTCCCACCCAACTGCACCAGCTCCAGGAAGCATGTGGGATGTTCAGCATGCCATAGAATGCCCTCCAGGCTGAGAGCACAACCCATCCCCAGTGCAGGGCCAGGAAGGTGCAAGACCAAGGGGATCCCCAGACTCCATTTCCCCTCTTGGGAATGAGCAGTGCCCCAGGACAGGGGCAGGCTGGCAAGGGGAATGCGCTCATAGCCTGGTGAGGCCTAGGGACCCCATGGGAGCGTGGAGCCTGCAGGGCCTCGCCTCACTGCCTGGTACCCAGCCGACGACATCACCATGCTGGTTTCCATGGCAACAGCGAGCCAGGCTGCCTCAGCTCCCGCTCTTATGTAACTGCACAGGCAGCTGGACACTTGGCACCCACCAAGCTCCACAGCCAGGCCCCTTGTCCCTGCCCACCTTGACCCCCAGGACCAGCACTGCCCGGTTTCACAAATACCAGTAGCACCTCAGGGTGCCAGAGCTCCAACTATGGCACCTGAACCTCACAGTCCCTCACCCCAGTACAACCATCACAGGGACATTGCCCAAGCTGTCATCACCTGGACTGCCAGGGGCACGGAGGCCCTTCGCCTGGCAGTGTCACCTGGGGCGCTGGCACCAGAAGAGGCCTCAGGCTGGAGGGAGCTGGTGACACAGGGATGAGCACGAGGCACAGGTCCCTGTCTCCCCCTTAGCCCTGCCCCCACAGGCTGGAAAGAGTTAAGAGACAGGGCCACAGGGTCCCAGGTGATGATGCACTCCTGTTTGCTCCTAACACAGACAATTTTGCTGCAGAGGGGCTGGTGCAGCCTCTCTCCAGCCAATGCCACAGGATTTGTGGGCTGTGCAGGCAGGGACAGGCAGGGGCAGGCGAGGATTTCCAGGCCCCTGGGCAGAGACCGCCCTGTCAGCCACCTGTGACAACCATGGCCAGTCCTGTCCAGTGGCACTGAGGGGATCACACCAGCCAGTGGTGGGACACTGCCAGGCCTGCTCATGCCTTGCTCCCCAAGCACAGCCCAGCATGGGGAGGTGGAGTGAGTGGAGCAGAGCTGAGCCATGCCATGCTTCGATCCCGGCGCGCAGCCACCCCCCTCCCCAGGGATCACTCAACATGAATTGGCCTTTTAATTTGCTGCGGCGGCTGGCAGGGCTTGCAGCAGAATTGCTGGCAGAACCTGCAGCCCTGCCATGGGCACCATGCAGTCCTCCTCTCCACAGGGGCTCCTACTGACCCTGCCAGCCTAGGGCAGCCCGATGCCTGCCCTACTGCCTATGGCCCCTGTCCATCCCTTTGCCAACCCCACTGGGCAGAGCTCAAGCTGCAGCACCAGCCACAGTTTGATCCCCTAATGGCTTTTGTCTCAGCCCTAAATTGGGTTGGGAAGCATCATGTCCCTTATCCTAAATCCTCCCTAATCGCGTTACATGGTGCAGGGTATCAAGCACTGGCTGGGGAGAGCCCTGTGGGCTAATTAACCAGAGCTGCTGCCGGGACTGCTGCTGCTCCTGCCCAGCCACAGCCAGCTCAGCCCCTCCACGGCACAGCACAGAGGCCACCTCCTTGGCAAGTCCTGGCCATGGCCATCAGGCACTGGGGCTGCGGCAGCAGCTGAGAGAAGCAGCAGGCAAGAGTGGACATGACAATATGATAGATGCAGCCTACAACCCTACATCGCCCTCCTCATCTGTGCTCCTGCAGCATCCTGGGACCCACTGAGTACTAGCAGAGTGGTGCTGACTGCCCAGGGACCTCCTCAGCATCCTGCCAGCCCGTGGGCTGCAGCAGTGCAGAGGCTGCTCACGCGCCCAGGGACGCCTCGGGGCTCCCCTGGAAGGCACACAGGGCACCTTGACTTTTGCCAGAGTCTTCAGTGGCACTGGATGGCAGACAGCCACCTCCTGCTCCCCAGAGCTTTGCCCATAGCCTGCAGCAAGGGGCATCCCAGGATGACCCCAACAGCCTGGCAAGCACATGGGTGAGCACATGGCACTTGCCTGATGTCTTCGGCTACCATCATTTTGCAGGAGCTTGGCTAAGGAGGTCAGTGTACTGTTTTGTCACCCCCAGTAATCAAGGGGGCTTGGCCACGTGTCTTGGCCTTGGGCTACTGGCCTGAGGGTGGCCCACCGTATCTCTGCTCCCACACAGGCTGCCTTCTCCCCTGAGCAAGAAGAGCAAGATCCCCTGCTGCTCTAGGCACAGCAACACTTAGAGGCCACTGAGACCCCACTGACCTACCACCAGAGGCCAGAGCAGCACTGGGTCATATCAGCACCATGCACATCAGTGCCTGGTTCTGGCTGCAGCACAGGATTAGGATGGGGTGGAGGGTGTGGGATGGTCCATTCACCCCAGGGCTACACTTTGCCTCTCCAGACGACAAGCATAGCAAGCAGTTGTTTGGGCTGGATTCTTCCACTGCCTGACCCAAATTGCACCAACTGCCACCTCAGATACATTCTCTTCCTAAACCCAGGATTATCCTCCCTTTGATCAACCAGCCCTGCAGGCGCAGGATTTCCAGCACAGGAGCTTGGCTGGCTGTGTTTAAACAGCTTCCCAAATTCTCCAGCAACCCAAGTCCTGCCATGGAAATGTCTGTGGATACAAGCTTCGACAACGCTCCCAGACCCAGGTCTGCCCTCCCTGGGCAGCTGGGTGCCTCCGGGATGGAGCACGGCACAGCAGCCTGAAGCAGCACTATGCCTGACACTTCCACACCCCAAATAGAGGACTGCAAGCTGCCAGCCCACACACTGCAGCCCTACCTGCTCCTCTGCTCCCCATCACCCCTCTAGAGGGGTTGCCACCAACCCAGCCCTTGCTGGAACCCTTTCAGTCCTTATCACGGAGCTTTCATTGGCTGCCCAGAGCAGGGACCTGCATGGGATCACTGCTTGCTCTTTCCAACATAAATGGCCAAAGTGGCTTCAGGAGCTCTGCAAGTCGTCAAAGCAGCCAGGACAAGAGGGGGTCCTGCTTGCACACAACTGCTCTGGCACACCCCCTAGCTCATTCAGGGCTTTCAAAGACAGGGGGAGGCAATCACACCCCTCCGCCGCTCTGGCACAATTACAGATGGCCCTGCTTTGCCTCTCCCCAAAGACAGTGCCCTACTCTGCAAGCCCACAGGGTCTCACAACCTCCAGCCCTGCACCCACAGAGCCCCACCTTGCCAAGCTCAGCTCTAGGGACAGTCTGCTTGGTCCATCCATAGTGGCATCATGTCTGGTCCTGTTGCCAGATCCTAGCAAGGCTGAAACGCCTGCTGCCATGCCATCGGCACTGCCATAATGGAAACACAGCAAGCAAGAGAAATCCTGGCAAAGCAGAGGGCAAGGGGAGAGCAAAAGCCCAGTGGAGAGCACAGCTGGAGGCCACTGTGCTCCCCTCCCAGGTCAGCAGGGTGCCCCAAAAGACTCCTGCCAGCTCTGACCTTGAGTGGAGCCATGAATAAACAAGGAAATAGGCTCAAGCCAGCGGAGCAGAGAGAACCCCAAAGGCCTGTGCCCTGAGTTGCCTGCAGGCAGCTGGGAATGGTTCTTCCTTCCAGGCTGGAAGGAACCCCGGGCTGGACCTGATGCGAGCCCCGTTGGGGCTGGGACAGTCAAGGAGGCACTGCATGTCCCCTCGGGCACAGGGTGGCATGTTCCTGGCTCCAGCTCACCTCAGAGCCTGCAGGAGAGGCTGCTGTGCAGGATCAGCAGCGAGGGGCTGGGCGCGGTCTCGCAGGGCCCGAGGATTCTCCACAGCAGTTCGGCCGTCGGCAGGTGCCTCGGAGGGGCTCGGTTATTCACACAGCGGCTGGCCAGGGCCTCGAGGCCCTACCGCCCGCGGGGCTGCAGCCCCGGCCCTGACGGCTGCACTGCAGCGCGGCTTGGACCGGGCTGGCACGGCACGGTCTGGACCGAGAGGACCGGCTCGTCCTGGCTCGGCTCGGCAGGGGTCGTCTCGGCGCTGCAAAGCCTGGTGGCCTCGTGAACCCCGAGCAGCTACTCCTGCCCGGCGGCCGATTCAGCACCGCGGACAGCAGCGGCACCGCCGGGGGC